>PVJH01019106.1:0-43602 GCA_004026705.1 Nesogale talazaci
CCCGCCAAGGCAGCCCCCGGCGCTGGCCGTGGAGTGTAGCTGTTTGCTTGGTTGTGGGCTTTTGGAGGGAGTATTGTCTGATACTTTGTATCTTCCAGACGTCTGTGGTCGTCGTCCTCCCCCCACCCCCGGAGTCTGTGAGTAGTGAATGAAGGGAGCCTGGGCCGGCTGGTATGCAGAGGTCGGCAAAAGGAAATCGAGGAGTGGTTTTAGTGAAACGAGAGCTTTGTGTTGTGAATAGGGGTGGCTTAGACCGGGGTGGGTGGGGGGGGGAGCAGCTTGAAGAGGCGGCAGCGTTTCCTTTGAGAAGGTCCAGGCTCGTGTTTTTCAGGTTGCTAAGTTCGAAAGTATTTTGTCTGGAATTTAGAAAGCCGCGCCATTATTGGCCCCTTGGTAGTAGACATTGGGACTTCCAGAGAGATTTTGTTGGTGCCAGCTCTTCATCCTAAGAAAGCATTATAAGCTAAAACTTGAAATGCTAATTAAGGCATACTGCTATCTACGTTTTCTTCTTTTCTTTTTTTTTTTTTTGCCTTAAATTAGTGACCAAAGCGTGTCGTTTGGAATTTTTTGTCTGCTGCTACGTTTATGTTAGTACGGTATTTAAGTACCACCAGCAAGGTTTACTTGAAACTGCCGTTTCTCTGGAGGCACGATTTGATTAATTTGCACCCAATATTCATTAATTTGACCTATTCTTTGTTCTGAAGGCCATGTACAAGGACAAGGCCCTATGTGGTTGCAACAGTAACCGAAGAACTTGAAAAACTTGCAGAAGAGTGTTCTATGGGATTAAAGAAATGCTGGAGCTATTCAAGTTTAAGCCCTTCCAGGGAAAGTAAGAAACTGGCTGCACTAGAAAGCTTAGTGGTATAGCGCAGAATTTAGAATCCTTGTGGGAATGAAGGCCTCAGAAACTTCCAGAGGCATTAAGTCTGTAAGAGAGTTGTTGGGGAAATCAACACTTGGGGGTTTTTTTTTGTTTGTTTGTTTGTTTTTTAGGAGGCAGCAGGTATTAAAATACAGTCAAGGCTTCTTCCTTTATTACCCTATTAATCAAAGATTAATATTACGTAGGAAATATATCTTCCAGTGTTAAAATTTACTGAACTTTGAATAGAATGTTCTGCTGTTCTTACGGATGATCAGAGTAAAAATTGTAATTAACATAGCTCCATATGCTTGTTTTCATAGATCTTATCCACACAGAAAACAGGAAGTAGGCAAATTTCTCCAAGCATACTTTGAGATGCAATTGCTTAGAAAAACCGTCACTGTCTTTTGGTGGGGGTATGTGGGGACATGGCTGGTTCAGTGGTGAGAGTAGGGGTACAGAGTAAACAAGAGTTTGCATGTTGCATGGTTATGAGTAGCAGTAAAATTAAGCACCAGAAATGAACTAGATGAGTATATTTATTTACCCTGTGAAATTTATTCACCCTGTGTGGTACATGAAACAATATGCCCATCTAATTATTTTTTTCTCTTTCTTGGCCTGCTAGTTATTGATAATGTATTTAAGTACTCAATAACTAAGTTAAGTTTGTGCTGTGAGTTTGGTTCTGAACATGCTTGATTGCTAAGCCAAGGTGGAAAGAATGAATGCTATTTTAGAGCAAGACACAATTCCAGTAAAAGAAGTACTGGTGACTAATTCGTAGTACTGACTTGTAACATTGGTTTTTGAAAACACTTAACTTGGTGCTTTTCTTATAGCCCATTTGTTTTTGGTATAAATACATTGATTAAAAGCACATTGAATTACTTTAAAATAAATGGTAATCATAAACTAGAATCTGTTTCTGGATTATTTGCCAAGGGCATTTAACTGTTGCTTGCTGGGAGTACATTGACTTACTTAAATAGGCTTATTTATGTAATACTGTTCAAATTGATAGAAAACAATAGGTAAAAATAAACTTGTGTTTGTTTCTTAGGTTTCACAAAAAGGAAGATAGTTAATAAACCTGTGGTTTGTGTTGTTTGAAAATGAGTAGGCATTAAGCCACAGTTTCTCATCTCTTAAAGTCAGAGAAGGGTCTTTATTTCCTCTCTGTTAAAACTGCTTTTGTGTTTCGTGGAAGACTGAGCTTGTCTCTGTCTGAAACCCAGATTCATTTGTTAGGTTTGAACCCTGCCATCCTTGGCACATGTATGCACTCTGCTTTTTTCCTAAAGAAAAGGCTTCAGAGAAAGTTACATTACGAGCTCATTTCTTAAGGGTTTAAACCTCCTCTCAAAAGCACTTTGATCTGATGGAGAGACCCCTCTCCTCCCCCAGATGAGTGCAAAAGGTGAGGATTACTGATTGCCAGGGCGTTCTCAATGTGTACATGAGAATGAACCAGGTGGAAGCCCTGGTTTAAACCAAGGTTTGAAAATCTTTACAGAGGCCAAGTGTGGACATCTCACCTCGAAGACATTCTTCCCGCCCCCCCAACCCTGCCGCCCCCGTGTGAGGGCAAGCTTCCTTGTTTGCTGTGGTCATGAGGGGGCCCTCCAGTGGATGTTGGATAATGTTCATGGGCTTCTGTTTTTATTTCCAGTAAGTTCATACAGAGTATAAGTGGAGAGTTTGCATGAAAAAGCACCAATCCAAAAATGCTCTACATTCCTCAATAACTTATTCATATTCAAGACTGCTTATTAAAAACCGGGCTTGAGAAAATGTCACTATCTCAATCAATATTTATAGGGAAAAGGTCACACTACAATTAAGAGTTTCACTTAGGTTTCACTAGGCAGTTTTGCTTAAATATATTTTAATGATAAGCCAAAAACTCAGTCACAGAAGGGAATTGTCAGTTTGTCTGAAGCGAGTTGGCTGTTGCGCCAGAAGTACTCAACTATGTGCTAACAAGAAATAATAAATAGCTCTATGTTAGGGACTAGATGGGAATGGAGCACATGTGAATCAGAATACAGCGGCATTTGAGGGCCTCATTCAGAATGGTGGTACAATATGTCAATATTTTGGCTTAAAATTTAAAAACATCCCTAGTAGCCTCTTGTGTTAACTTTCATGCCATATACATAGCAACATTATCTGAAAAGACTTGTTTCAGAGCAGTATGATTAGTAACAGCTATAGCATTAATTCCTGGTATGTAAGGCTTAAATTAGCTTTTAGAAATCACCAATTTATAGACGATTTTTAGTTAAGAGTTTCAGCTGTGCTTCCCAGAAGATGTTGAATGACGGTAGCAAAGGAAAATGATGATATCCTTCACGCTTTGCTTTGTCCTTGTAAATTCATGACAATTTGGTAGAAACATTGGTAGGCTTTTGGACAGCTTTTAAACTATATTACCTGTAGGGCTTAATTTAAAAAAATTTAAAACAAGAGTCTTTCATTGTTAAATGGTTTGGTTTTTTTGTTTGTTTCCAGAATGGTTACATGTTCCCTCGTAGAGGATCATATTTAGAATTAGTGGTACCCAAGTTGATTGCATTTACTATCTATATCATTCTCTTCCAATTTTCCAAGAATTTTATGAGAAATGAGTGTAAAGAAAGCTAAAGTGTTGTGTATGTGTGTGTTTTAAATCTATTTAAACATGCACATAGAGCTTACTGGTAAAAAAAAAAAAATGCCTGCAAGGGCTAAATTTAGTTCTTGAAGTTGGCTACTTGTCTTCATTAATATAACATAAAACAATTTGATGTTTAAGATCTTCGACTAAAATAAGATTGCTTTACCAAGCCACATAGGATTGTGAAAGTGGTTTCTCAAATGTCTTCGGGGGATGGTGTGGGGGAGGGACACTGCCACCAAGGTGATTGCCACCGTAGAAACTGTTAGGACAGAGTAGACCTGCCCTGTGGGGGTTTCCAAGACTGTCTTGGTGGGAGTAGAAGCATCATCTTTCTCTTGAATAGCTGGTGACTTTGAACTGCTCATCTTGTGTTTAGAAGTCCAATGTGCAAATTCACCAGTGGAAGGTATAAGGTAAACTGGAAAGCACGTCCATCATCCAGGAACTCTGGTAGCATATTGGGTTACATATTGGGCAGTAAGCCTCAAGACCCCAAGTTCAAAACCACTATTCTCTGGGAGATAGACTGAGCCTTTTACTGTCGGCAGTTGGGAGTCTGCGAAACTCTCAGAGCAGTTAGTGATATTCTGTCCCAGGGCAGTGGTTCTCAACCTTCCTAATGCCACGACCCTTTCATACAGTTCATGTGGTGACTCTGCAAACACGACATTATTCTCGTTGCTACTTCACACTGTCATTCTGCTACTGTGATGAATCAGGCGACCCCTCTGACAGGGTTGTTTGACCCCCAGAGGGGTCACGACCCACAGGTTGAGAACTGCTGTCCTGGCGGCTCACTGTTGGCATCACCTCGATGGCGGTGAGGTTATTTTTGCCCCCACCATCTAAAGGAGCTCAGGTAGTGCTGTGGAGTACGAACTGATTGGTCTTGGTAAGTTAACTGAAACGTCAACAGTTCAAATATACCAGCAGCTCTTCAGAAGCAAGATGGGGCTGTTGATTCTGACTTAGGGACCTTGAAAGGAGCCATTCTCTGACTCAGTGCACTTCTCTCACCTTCACAGTTCTAACCATTGTGTGAGAAAGTCGTTCACATTGATACACGTGATGTAGTGATTGTTATAAGAGCTGTAAGAGCCCCCAATAAGATAATTGAGGGAAAAAAATCCACATGCATAATTCATACCCTGGATTGACGCTGACTCACAGCGGCCCCCGATAGGGCAGGGTAGAAATGACCCTCTGTGGGAGAAGAAAGCCGGACCTCTCCTAGAGCTGGTGGGTTTCCGCTGCCGACCTTGAGGTAACCCAAGGCTTAGCAGTGCGGTAGTTCCTTCTGTCAAAAAGGGTGTCCAATCGTTACCACAATCAATGGTAGGGCATTTTTTTCTTTCTTGTAATGTTTGGCTCCCAATTTCCTCTCAAATTCCAAGAAGCCATTAATCTAGTTACTGTCTCTAAATTTCACCCATCCTGGACTTCATAGACTGAAAAGAATATGAAAACAAAGAAATATACAGTGTTTTTTATATTTTCAGGCTTTTGAAAAGATGGGTGTTAAGTCTAACTGCACACCTAAATGCTGTCTTACTGAAAATGCTAATAGGCTGGTGTAGGTTCTAAAGAACAGGTCCTCAAACTTTTTAAGCAGGGGGCCAGTTCACTGTCCCTCAGACCAGACTATAGTTTAAAAAAAAACAAACTGAACAAATTCACCGCAGACCTGGGATGAGTCAGCTGCTAAGCAGGACAGGCAGTGGTGGCAAAAACACCCAGCTAACTGGATAAAGTCCTCGGCAGGCCACATGTGACCCATGGACCATAGTTTAAGGACCCCTGTTCTAAAGCATTGTCTGATAATATTTCCATTGAGTGCCATTTTTATATGGTGGGTATAGATTTATAAGCAAAACTGGTCAGTAGTGACCCTTTTGTGAAACATTCGCTCCGAAGATGCATCACCCCTGCCTCCTATTCCACAGTCTCCTTGAGATTCTTTGTCTATTTTGGTCTGTAATGTTGGAGACATTTCCTACTTCTGGTTTCTTTCTAACATATCGAGAAGAATATCCCCGTTAGCACAGTGTGTGTAGAGGAAACAGCTTGGATAATGCCATGAAGCAGCTTCACAGTTCATCACCCTCGGGACTTCCTATCTCTTCATTTTTAATAAATATCCCCACAGTTTTATTAGAAGTTTATTGGCGTACATGTTGGTGATCTGCTTTTCCTTTTCACTGATTTGTAGCAGACACATTAAACTCCACACCAGCACATCGCTGTCATCGAACAGATTCCAGTTGAAGGTAGCCCTTCATGACCGGTTTGGGAGACTACCTTCAGAGCGGCTGACGGCTGTGGACTGCAGCCCCAAATCTAGCCCATCGTGCCACACGGACTCCTCAGTATATTAAACAATTTGATTTTTTAAAAGGGTTGGGCGGGGGTGGGGGTGGGGGTGGGCGTGAGCGTGAGCTGACCATGTCTGCTTGGTTGCTTTTGATTCACAGTGACCCTGTAGGACGGGAGAACTGCTCATAGGTTTCCAGAGCTGTGGTCTCCCTAACAGCAGGCAAATCTTTCAGCTGAGCTGCTGGCAGGTTCAAACTACAGATCTTCAGCTTTAGTAGTTGAGCAAGAACAGCGTTGCCCGTGAGGATGGGAGCTCCTTTAACCTACTCGAGTTCATTCAAAGGCATCCCTGAAGGGGGCTGAAGACGGGTGGTTAACCTACCAGTGCCACCATAGAGGGCGTCTGATGTGTTGCTTCTGCAAGATTACAGCTGGGAAAACTAGAGCAGTTTCACCCTTCACTCCAGTTGTTTCCGTGAGTCAACACATCAACATTCACATTCATAGGACGATGGTTGTATCTGTGATGGGTACAATTCATCTGAAATGCTGTTTGCTGATTTCACGTGGAAGACTGGCAAAAACTGTCTACGGGTAGTTTCATAAGTGTCTATTAACCATTTTACAAGAGCTGAAATAACTCAGTACACAAATGAATGGGAATGTGTATATGCTCACATACGTTGTGTGTGTGTATATATATATGCAAACATGTGAGGAGTTAGAGGTACTGCAGAATTTGGTGAAAATGCAATTTGAAGATGACCTGTAAATGACTGCAATTTACATTGAGGGTTGGTTCTGGTTGCTCTCAGTTTAATAGGAAATAACATTCAGGACCTCTAATAACTTATAGAAGCTGAACTCAGGAGTGTTTTGTATCTTCATTTTAATTTTAGGTAAAGTGAAGTGCTTTGAGGGTCGGTGTAGGAAGTGTGTCTGTCTTTGAAGCTTTCCAGATATTAGATGGATGCCACGTATCTAAGGGAGGGACAGGGACGCCTGGGAAACATTCTTCAATCCAACTAACTGGAGACTTCAGTGTCATTTCAATTCCCCCACAGAGTAGCAAAGTACTGACTGGAGGTATACTTCATCGCACATTTAGATACAAGTGTGGAAACTAAATGTAATCAGGGAACAAAGTCACAGCCCCCACCCAACCCCCCAAAAAAGGCAAAAGCCCACTGCACTCATCTGTTCCGACTGGTAAATCCCATTGAACAGAGAACTACATACTCTGTAGTTTCAGAGACGGAAGTGGACCAGAGCAGACAGCAGCCTGAGCTTCCTCATGCAGGCAGACACACACCACCGTCACCACCACCAAGAGAAAGACCCCGGATCGCTGCCCTCGAGTCAGTTCCTGTTCCCCATTCTTAGTGATCGATGCCATGGAGTTGGCACCAGCCTCCATCAATGTCTTAAGCACAGCAGAAGGAAACACTGCCCTGCCATTCCTGTGCCATCTTCACAGTTTCTTTGCTTGGGTTCATTGTGCCATTGTTAACAATTCCATTTTGCTTAGAGCCGTCCTATTCTTCGCTGCCCTCTGTGAAGCATGGTGGCCTTCCACAGGGACTCGTCTCCTGACAGTATCTCCAAAGTATGTCAGGAAAAGTCTCCTCATCCTTGCCTCCCACTTACAGCAGTCTACAAATAGTTTGATTTCTGTCATTTTACTTAAATGTAAAATCCAACCATCTTAGTATGTTTTTCTAAAAATTCGATACTTATTTTTGTTGAAAAGTGGGTAGGAATATAAAATAAAAATCTCTTTTGGTCTTAGGACCGTTAACTGTTAATGACTTTTTTGCAAACCATTCCTTCCTGTAAACTAAAAGCTCAATGCTGTTGTGTCAGTTCTGACGCACGTGGACCCTGCAGGACAGAACCGCCCTCGGATTTCCTAGACTGCAACTCTATGAGAGCAGAAAGCCTTTTTTTCTTGGGAAACAGCTGGTGGTTTTGAACTGCTGACCGTGTGGTTTGCAGCCCAACACAAGCCATAACATCACCACAGCTGCTCCATTCAATACAGCTTTTATTTTTGTATATGACTGCATTCTATAGACAGCTATTTCTTTTTTTTCCTCTCCTTTTTTTTTTTTTTTGCCCTCTGGTGGTGGGAGTAATAGGAGGCCCAGCCTTGCTGCTGAATTTGAACCTCCAACCCAGTGGGCCGCAGTCCCGCGCACAACCACTATGCCACCGGGGCTCAGCGACAGCTATTTCTTAGATAAAGCTGGGCATTTTCCCCTCGACCCCGCATCAGAATGCTCAACAGTCTGCAGTTTCCCAGACTAGACTAGTGCCGAGAGTGGAAGCTGGGAAGTTGCACGTTTGAAGAGTGTCCTGTGAAAAAACCTAGAGGTCATTATGTCTCAGATCCTTATATCTCTCTCGAAATACTTTAAAAATAGGATTATTAAATCCCATTTCCCAATGAAACTACTACCCTCTTATCAGAAGCGAAGCAAAAATTACTGTATCTTTCAGTGAAGGAAGCATTGCATCCTGATTGTGGATCAGTTTTACCATGGGCCTATTCAAGAACTTTGTTACTTGATTTATCCATCTCCTGTAATTACCCTTCCCTCTTTCCCAATACAAATCCCTATGGCTTTTTTGGTCCCTATCTCTTACTTGAATCATCTTCTGAAATCCATTCTTGGAACCTTTTGGAACTCGAGTTAATCAGCACATTGCTTACCTTTTTCCACCTTATTCTGAGAATACCGTATTCTTTCTCTCTCTCTCTTTTTTTTTTTTTTCGTAGTCTCTCTTTTTTTTCTCCACTGTAACCCAGTTACTTCCCTTGGTCTTCTCAAGTAGGAGTGCTTCACCTACCCCTAATCTAATGTGCAAGAATGAGGGGCAGAGTGTCTTCCTTGTACCTTAACATTTTTGACTATGGCTCACTTACTTCTGTTCTCATTTTGTAAAACCCATTAACCACTCTTTATTTTAGCTATCTACCAATTTGGGATATTGCTTCCCTTCCTTTAGCTGCTACTGACTGCTAATTTTTGGTGATAACCTATCTTCATGAGCCTGTGCAAAATGTACTCTGATTAGAGTGACCCATAATAAGGAACTTATGCAGCGCTCAATTACCTCAGTCACTAAGTTCACCTGACTTTTTTGTTAAGACTTTGCTCATGAAGAGAACATTTCCTTCTGGCACAAGTTCCTTGCAGTGTTGGAACCTGGGACTTTTGAGTAGTGTCGTGTACTGTGGAAAATGCTAATTCTTTGATTTTTCTCCCCTGGTCATGTCATGTCTCATCATCATATCCTTTTGACTCCCTTTTTCCCACCCTATGTGTTTGAAGGATGCCTTCTTGGTGCATGCATTTCACTCTGACAGCCACCTCTGTCTTCCCATCTGATTCCTTTTAGTAATGTGCTTAAACTCGGAGATACACGTTAGTGCCACCGAGTGAGGCATGTTCATGATCTAGACTAGGGGTCCTCAAACTTTTTTAAACAGGGGTTCATTGGAGGGCCTGACTATAGTTTTAAAAGGAAAAAACTATGAACAAATTCACTGCAGACCTGGGGTGAGTTGGTTGCTAAGCAGGACAGCAGCGGTGGCAAAAGTACCCAACCCAGTAGGCGGGGTAAATGTGCTTGGCGGGCCGCATGTGGCCCCGTGGGCTGGAGTTGGAGGACGCCTGATGTGGGCGGCTCACTTTCTTAGACGCTCATTCACAGACCCTCAAGAATCGTGTCCGTCTAAATGTCCACTCCTCCCTCCTCTCCTGCCACTTGGTGCTTTGTTGCTCACCCCTCGGGCCTCTGTCTGCCTGCCCACTCGGCCAGTGTCCTCGCTTTCTATTTCACTAAGAATACTTTGTAGGGAGGATTTGCAAAGTGAATGGCAAGGAGTACAGCTAAGGAATGTGCTCAAGAATTGATCATGGTATAATTGGACTACTGTGTTATATGTGGGTTATGTCCCAATAAAACGGTTTTTAACAAATTGAAGAATTCGTACAAGCTGCCATCGATATATGACTGTTTATTGCCCTCCCCTGTTTCTGGATGGACTTTTCGTTGCAAGATAAGGCCATCCAATCAGTGTGGGCAGTAGCTCCCATCCCCTCTTCCCTCTCCAGAGACCTTCTGCTTCTGACATTCTCTGTCTTGCATTCTTGGTATTTCTCTATTAGCTTTCCTGTGAACCTGGTATTACCCTGTTAAACAACAAGGGAGCTTCAAACCTGTTGTGGGAAAAGGAAGTCAAAGGTCTTGGAACTTAACCACCGACTTTGTGAAGTCCCTCCTAGTCCTGGGTGTCCCACCACCCCTCCACCCCGTCCTCTTCTCTTTACAGCAAACACCTTCCAGCAGTGGCCTCAGCGGGACGTGGCCCCTGCGAATGAGCACCCTGCTCCACACCCCCAGTCTGCACGGTCGTTTGAAACCCTTTCACGGCTTCCCGATGCCTGCTTCGATCACCGGCTGTTTGCTGTGAGATTTTCCTTTGCGCCTTCTCTCCACCCCCACTCGAAGAATGGGTTCTTGGACCCTTTTGTTTTGTATTGTGCTGAGTCTCCTGGCGTTTACATTTATTGACTGCTATCTCTAGCCTGGGGTCTGTGAAGCATCTTGAGCTTTAAAACAAATAAATGAATAAAGACCTTTGACATTGCATTGATCTTGATTCATGGGGACTTTATATGTATCGGAATAGACATATTCAATTGGTTTTCATTCTTTTCAAGAATCTGATGATCACTAGGCCTTTCTTCTGTGACACTTGTGGGCAGATTCAACCATCTCCCACTTTTTGGATGGCAGCAGAGTATAGTAACTATACCACCCTTGTGACTTTTATTTTTCATATCTAAAATTGGGGTCCCCGTTTTTCTCCATAGCTCTTTCTCTTTCATCTTCCCCAAATGCAATTGTGTCTTCACAGTTTTTCAAACGGAGTCTTTACTTTGTCACTCCTCGCACCCTTTCTAGTTCTGCCTGTCTACCTGCTATCCCAGACTGTGAGGGATGGAATCTGTCCACACCCACTGCCTGGCTCATTGCAGAGACCTAGCTGGTTTCTGTTTACACTTTTGGTCCTTTAAATGTATTGTCAGCACTGTAACCAAGCTAATAGCTTGCAGAAAAAAGCTTGCATAGCTAACTGTTCAGAAATCTTTGGCTTATCTGTTCTGTGAAATCTCAGAGATCAAGGTTTCTGAGTTTGTAAATCTTGACCAGAGCAGGCAGCTTCAGCTTCATCTTTCTTTTGAGGATCTGCTGGTGGGCTTGAACTCCTGGCTGGTTGTACGTTTAACAGCCCCCTCCCCCCCCCCCCCCATGTGGGCCCCACTGTACCCCCAGGGCTCCAGTGGCAAAAGCCTTGGGGCTTTTGGCTCTTCATTCCTTTACCACTTTTTAACACTCTTCTGGTCAAACCTCCCTTTCTTGTTTTCCTTCCACCTGGCCAAGCATGTTCATGATGCAAATAAAACATAAGCCATTTCATTGTCTGTGTTTTGATTCTAACCAAGCAGCTCCGAAGATAGTAGGACTGCCTGATAGGCTTTACAAGGCTATAATCTTTATGAAATTAGGCTACCACATCTTTTCCCAAAGGATTGTCTTATTTGCATATACTTCACGTCATAGAATTCAATCATTCAATCCTATTAAGATTTGTACAGTCACCATCACAATTTGAGAACATTTTCTTTTTTGGTGCTTTTTTTGTTTTTTTGGGGGGGCATCACTGCCTCTGGTGGTCGTGGACACTACCGAGAGAGAACATTTTCTTTGTTAACTCATGATTTTTCCCCACATCCTTCCCCTGCCATGCCCCTAGGCAATTAGCCCTCCAATTACTAACTATCCTGGATTTCACATACAGAAAATCATAACAAGACACAATCGGGAAGCAAGCCAACCAAAAACCTAGACAAAACTGAAACCTCAGTCAAAAAACTGTGAAATAACTTTAAAACTGGTTAAAAGAAAGGTCAAATGTTAAGGTATTTTACCCTAACTGTATCTGCCCAAACCAACTTCACAGTTGTTTCTGATAAGGATGTGTGCGGGTTTCCATACCCCCACCTCTAGAATCACAGTTCATAACAACTGCTGAATACGTGTTATAAGGATGAGGTTTTCGGTTTCTCTCAGTTTGGTTTCTTCTGGATAGCGTTGTAATACTTGGCTCGTTCTTTTTATGCCTGGTTCGTGTCAGATTTTACTGGCCACTAAGGTCTTCCCTGCCTACCTAGTCTCTGTATCTTGTGATCCTCTTTTATAAGGGGGCTTCAAACTGAGAAAATTTCATCATCTCTTCATTTCATTCCTGAAACTTTGTGAAAGGTACCTTGTGTTTCTCTGCCACTTCAGACTCTGAAATCTCGTTTTTTGACCCCTTTTACATGAAAATACATACGTTGTGAGCCCAAGGTCCGTGTCCTAATTTCCTGCCTCTCTGTGACCCAGAACAGTGTCCAATAAAGGTTTGTTGAATGAGTCAATATTGTAGAATCTCTCAACCTTTGCTCCCTTTCAGCTAATGCCTCATTTATTTTTCTGTACCTGTTCACAGCTGCAAAGAGATCCTGTGCACGTGGTTTCTGCTTTCTGTCTCCTGTTGTGTTCACAGTCTACTTTCCTTGTCACAGAGAAACGACTTTGCAGAGTTCACCTGTGAGCCTCCATGTTGACCAAATGGACAGCTGTTAGGCTTGCAACATTTGGTGCATTTTTTGCATGCTCCTAGAACAGCACAGCAGTAAATTCTGTAAGGATGGAAATGTGCTGTCTGATATGGTAGCTACCAGTTATGTGGCTGTTGAGCTTTTGAAATGTGGCTATATGTGACTGAGGTCACATTTTGTGGTGTGAATTAAATGTAAATAACCCCATGGCTACAGTGCCGGTCTGGAGACACATCTTTGATGACCTGTGACGTTGGTTCAAGCCGCAGCGACCCTTTCTCACTGCACTGATGGTGTCTCATAGCGACCCTCTTGGGTTTCCGAGACTGTTTACTGCAGAAAGCCAGTCTGTCTCCACCGAGCTGACCATGTGGACTGCAGCCCAGCCGTAACCTACGCCACCAGGGCTCCATCCGTGACACTGTAGGACAGGAGAATTTGCCTACTTGGTTTCCAAGGCGGTAAACCTTCACGGAAGCCACAACTTTCTCCACAGAGCAACTGGAGGTTGGTGGGTTCCAAGTGTTGACCATTGGTTAGCAGCAGGTAAGCACTTAGGCCAGGCCCACGTCTAACTTGTAGGAGTCACCTGATTGCCTCATCTACGAGGATATCCAGACGTTGACAGAGCTTGGTGTTTTTACTCACAGCGTTTCTCTAGTAAAGCTACCACTTTCCCACCACCGTCAGATGCTCGGGATGTTGCTGTACTCACTTGGCTAATTTAATTTCTCTGCAGTTTTTCTCTTGCTACCTTTCAGGTTTTTTTTCTATTACAACAAGGACGGAGTTTCAAAAACTCAAATGGGCTTTTCATGCTGTTCACCTGCTTAAAACGCTCATGGATTCTGAGTGGCCCTTAACATAAAAAAGATTCCTTACCCAAAGGGTAGGCAGTCCTAAGTGGTCTAGAATCCCCCTCACCACCACCATTTTATTGCCCACTACAATTCAACTGCTTGGGCCTCAGATTTTAGTTATTGAAAAATGATCAGACTTTCTTGACTATGGGCTTCTGCAGATCTTTTCTGTTGCTGGTTTGTGTCTGTTATGCTCCAGGCATGCTGGCTCTCCAGGTCTCAGCTTGAAGATGACCCACGAGAAGTCTGAGGACTACTCAAGGACCTTCCACATTTGCTCTGTCCGTGCCTGGGGGCCGTACTCTTTTCCTTGTTGACTAATTATTCATTCACCACTCTGCAACCATTTATGTAGCTATCAGTGTCAGGTGTGCAATGACCATATCTGTTTTCAGGAACACTGTTGACACTCGCTCCTGATGACCCATGTTCAACAACAGGAGGACGTGCTGCTCCACCCTGCCACATTTTCACAACAGCAAGCATGCTTGCATTCATTGTTGCGGCTATGTTGTGATTGTTGGAGCCCTGGTGGTTGGTGTAGCGGTTGTTGGATGGGCTGCTTCAACTGCAAGGTCAGCAGTTTGAAACTACCAGCTGCTCCTGAGGAGACTGATTGGGCCTTCTCCCCGTCAGGTCTTGCCTTGTTCTGCAGGGTCTCTGTGAGGAGGCATCTGCTCGATGGCCAGGGAGCTTTCCTTGGCTAATGTTCAGAAGTTGATTGCTAGGGCTTTCTTCCTAGTCTTCTTTCAGAAGCGCCACTGGGAACAAATGGCACCTTGCTGGTCTATGAAATAAATACCTGTGGCAGAACTTTCTGCATCACAGCCGCACACACAGACCACCAGCCACCCTGCCACTAAGGAACTGCAGGGTGCAGGGGCGGGGACTAGCAGTACTATTTACCCAGATCTATTAAGCTCTTGGCACAAAGTTGTTGACTAGATGAACGGAATCTGCTCATATATTGAATTTATATGGTTAATGCTATGCCCTGAGAACTCTTGAGTAAATAAAGCAATTGTTGAAATTGTAGAACAGCAAAACAATCTCTTTGATTAACATCAAATTTGGTAAATTGAGAGAACAAAAAGCCTGATACACCAGTGGAACTTTCATGTATAGCTCCAGGTTATAACTTATTTATCGGTATTTTTTTGAACTCAACAAAAGAACAAAGTTTTGGAGCTATTCCTTGAAGTTCTTTGTAATGGGATAACAAAAAGTCGCATTTTGAAATACAAAGCTTCTTAGCTCTTATTTGCTGTAGTAATTTCTTCCTAAATATAAGGGAGCCTAGTGAGTCAGACTTATTACAGGGAAGTAATCAAAGGCAGTAAAATGTCTGCTGGGGAAAGTTAACTTAATTCTGACTGTGTGGTAAGGACAGAGGTTACTAAAGGTCAAGTGGGTCCCCTTTGTCTTAATGAATTGGTGCTCACCAGGCCAGAAAGACGGTTTTGTTTTTAACTTTGATATGCTGATGTTAAACCTGAAGTTGGATCCTGTGGTGGTGCCTGCCACTGTACAGCTGTAGTTCTCAACTGGAGGCAGCAACATCCATGACAGTTAAATAAAAAAACACAACTCGTTTGTGGAATTGACTGACAGTGAGTTTCGATGTGTGTGTATGGTTTTCACATTTGTATTTTTCACATTCACATTTTCACATTTGTGTTTTTCACACAGCCTGTTTTTGATGTTATTTAAGGGGGTAGTGAGGTGGGGCTATATGACTACTTTTCATGGCCACCTATTAACCCACTTAAAACCTCTTTCTGTGGCAAATCTTTACACGTAGGCCGACTGTGCTTAATGGAAAGTTAAGGCATTTGACTTCGAGTGTGGAACAGTGGTGCCCTGTTAGCACTGTAACAGAGTAGTCA
Organism: Nesogale talazaci; assembly: GCA_004026705.1. NCBI lineage: Eukaryota > Metazoa > Chordata > Mammalia > Afrosoricida > Tenrecidae > Nesogale > Nesogale talazaci. The sequence continues at coordinate 15,273 of PVJH01019106.1, forward strand.
CGATAGAAAACTTAGATCCACAAAGCCTAAGTTATTCTCTGGCTCCGTATAAGAAAGACTTGCTTACTCTTGGGTGATATATTCCTGAAGACACCTCAGAGGTCCCAGAAGGAACCCTGTGAGTGAGATGTGTGTGAGATGGGTTGGGCACCTGTGCACAAGAAAGATGAAGCTGTCTGCTCTTCTAAAGACTTTGTCTCAGAAATGAGAGTAACTACCAATCAGAATCCACTCAATGGCGGTGATTTTTTGGCCCTTTTTTCAAACATTTTATTTTTTATTGGCACATAATTCATTTCATCATATGTTTAAGAGCTTAATATAAAGTGTTTGGGAAATGGGCATTAAAGCTACATTACCAACTCCCATAGCTCTCATTGGTTAAGACACCCTCTCCTCTCCTCCCCGATTACTGTGCCACATGGTGGGGAGACAAAAACAGAGACTTCTAAAGGCCATTGAATCCTCGTTATCATTTCTGCCTGGGGCTTGAATTTAGAGATTAACATCTACAAATAGTCCTGAAGTAAATTCCAAATTCTCCCGTTTCTTTTGTATGATAAAGTTCTCTTTTGAGGAGAGCGGGTTTTTTTTCCTGTCAATGTTATCGCACTATAAATGCGTAGTCAAAGTGTGATGTATGCTGTAATAAAATCTTATGTTAAAAATGTTCTCTGACCAATGATCGTATTGTGAATGAGGGGGAGTGCGGACCCAAAGTCCATCTGTAGGCAGCTAGACCTCTTACAGGACTAATGGGACCGTTTTCTTGTCTGGTAATTGGGAGGACTTGTACAGCGCGAGGTTGCTAAGAATGTTCACTTGGTGAAATGACTAGTCAAGAATGAAATTGGCTGAAAACTGAAGTTGTTAAAGAATTTAATTCTCTTGTTACGACTCCGAGGGCAAAGTGAGATATTTAACTACTATCACAAGGTAATAATATCCTTAAAAGTACGTTGGACAATCTGACTTCATCATTACTGGGTGATGCAGCTGTTTCTTAGAATCCTACCACTTCAATAAGAATTAGGAATGGCGCTGAGTCCTGGTGGTGTAAGTGGCTGAGTGCAGCACTGCGGCCTGCGGGCTTGGCGGTTCAAATCCAGCGGCAGCTCTCAGGAGCAGCGCTGGGTAGCTCCCACGACCACCAGAGGGCAGTGATGCCCAAAAAACGAAAAAAAAAAAAAAAGAATTAGGAGTGAACATTTCTATTAAATTACCAAAGTAGAACATATATTGGTCTAATCAAATGAAACTACATTTGCTATAATATTATCTAATTTGCAGCAAGTTGGATTATTTCCGACATCAGGTTATTTGCCCAAAGAATTTGCCTTTTTTTTTCTCTTCCCTCTGCAGCTCCCCCCTCCCCCCCACCCCCAGGCTTTCCTGGCATTGCTTTCAAGACACCATAAATCCCTGTAGATTTATCTATACCGGATTTCATGTCCCTCTGCAGCTTTGCAGCTTGCTTTTGCCTTGAGCTATGGGGTGGTTGACTGAGTAGTTTCTGCATTTCCATTTAGCATTTATGCTAGTATCACTTTCTTAACGCTGTCAGTTTTGGTTAACATAAGGGGGCTAGAAAATGGAAAAGGCCTTCTAGACAAATATTTTTAATGAGAATGTAATATTTCTCCCTATGTGGTCTGCAACTTGCTTTGCATATTTGGCACCTTTCAAATGTTTTCTCTCAATAGCTCTTTACTAATAATTTTATAACTGCATAGACGTCCACCACCATCACCTCACTCGGATGACTTTTTTTCTCCAATTTTATTGGGGGCTCTTACAGCTCTCACAACATTCCATAAATCCTTTGTATCAAGCACAGTTGTACACGTGTTGTCATCTTCATTTCCAAATATTCTTACCTGAGCCCTGGGTATAAGCTAAGCTCCTCTCCCCCCCACCTTTAAAAAAAATTACATTGCGCACCCATACAACTCCCATCACAATCAACACACGTCAATTGTATGCATACCATATTTGCACACCTGTTGTCATCACCTCCAAAACCTTCTCCCTCCACTTAGATGCCCAGTCCTAACACCCCGTATTTCCCCTTCATCCCCCCCCCCTTTTTTTTTTGGCTCTCCGGTGGTGGGAGTAGGAGGCCCAACCCCACTGCTGGAATTGAACCTCCGTCCCAGTGGGCCGTAGTCCTGCGCACAACGCCACCGGGGCCCAGCCCTCCCTTAATAATTTTCACATTGTTATTACTTGACTTTTTTGTTTTGTTTTGTTTTGGACATCACTGCCCTCAGGTGGTGGGAGTAGGAGGCCCAGCCTTTGCTCCGTGGAGCTGGAATTGAACCTCCATCCCAGTGGGCTGCAGTCCCGCGCACAACCACTACGCCACCGGGGCTCAGCCGACTTTTTTTTTTAAAGATCATTTTATTGGGAACTCTTACAACTCGTTATAATTCATGCATCAGTTGTATCACACATATTAGTATATAATATTGCCATCGTTCTTCAACTTGGGATCAGCTCCTCTACCCCACCCCCACCCCTTCATGGCCATAGTTACTGTTTTCATATCTCACTGATTGCTGTTTCCCTTCCCCTCTGGTGTCTGTTGTTCTTACCCTTGGCGTGGGGGTGTGGTTATGCGCCATTCATTGGGACTGGTACCCCCTTTCTCTCCATTTCCTCTCCCCCCTTCCCCTGCCCTTTTGGCATTGCTAATCCCATTCCTGTTCTTGGGTTCCATGTGTCCTGAGCTTTATCCCTTGCCTGTACCTAGGCACATGCTCCAGTCCAGAGTGGGAAGTAACTGGGGTCATGATAGTGGGGGTGAGGAAGCCTCAAGGAACCAAAAGTGTATCGTGTGATCCACTGGTTCTCTACTGCACCCTGATTGAATCATCCTTTCCCTGAGATGAGTCAATGTGGGGGGATGTTCCATTGTCTACAGATGGGCTTCGGGTCTCCACTCCAACACCCCTCATTCTCACCAACATGCATTTTGTTTGTTTGTTATGAATCTTCTGGTACCTGTTACCCGGTCCTTACCACATCTGCATATGCACCCATTTTGTCTTCAACGATAGTGGTGAGGAACATCACAAAATGCCATTTTGTTAGAACGAAGTGTTTCTGTACTACGGAAGGGTATGAACTGAGATCCAAGGCCCATGCACAGCCTCAGTATATTACCTTATAAATATACGTACATAGGCCAATAACTTTTTATGGATTAGTGTATTTACATAAATATGTCTGTTAATACCTCTATCCTAGAGCGTTCCTCTGTTTCCTTTTGCTGCCTCCTGCCCCACTATCTTGGATGACTTCTTACCGGTCTCCCTGCTTTGCCTTGGACATTCTTTCCTATATTGCAGTGTGAGTGAATTTTTTAGAACATAAGTCATGTTTATTCAGCACTGGTTCCCACCTCTCTCTCTCTCCAGTCATCCCTGCGTTCTCCTTTCATCGGTAACCTTTGCTACCCACACTAAAGTTCCTTCCTTTCTCCACTTGTTCTCGCTGCCTGGTGGATGCTCCACCTCATCTTCCCCTGGATAGCTTTTCCTCACTCAAATGTCACCTCCTTGGAGACAGTCCCTGGAGTGGCCTCCCCTCTCCCACATGACACCTCTTCCTCACCTCCCCGCTTCACTCGACATCTGGCCCTCGCAGATCAGATGCTTCACTAGATGTGCTCGCTCCACTCTTGTTTACTGCAGTGCCAAGAACATGCTTCGAGGTTTTGTTCAGTGGTGAGTATATATATTCCAGTTAATGGGTACACACTATTTTCATTCAGTCCCTTATTGATAGGCACTGGGTGATTTTCAGTTTGTTGTTTTCTCCGTGAATGTTTTACTTGGTAGACTGCTTGGCATGTATACTTTCTAGAATATTCCCAAAGAATGCATTTAGATTGGCAGCTGGGTACTTAACTTTGTGCCACCTTACACATTTTGGATGGTAGTCATTTAGCATGCCATTTTAAAATGACTATATATGCTGGGGGAGGGGGTGAGTTTTTCTAGAATTTTAAAATTTTATGTAGATGCACAAACTATTAGTCTTTTATTTTGGGATCTCAGGTCATGTTTATTACTACAGTCTTGTTTCTATATATAACCCATATTTTGTATTTTTCAAAACATTGTGAATACTTGATCCATGTGGATTTGATATTGATGGGTGAAGTATACAAATGGAAATGGTGTTTGTTTTAGTCATTTTTTTAAGATTTATGTAGGAGTTTACATAGTGAATTGGTTTTCCATTCAATAATTCATACATATTTTGATTTATGTCATTGACTGCAGTCCCCATAATGTAACAGCACTCTACTTCCTCCCTGTTGCTACGTGTCCCTGCTTTCCGAGCTTCCTCTCTGGGCAAATGCGGCCCTATTGATCCCGCATCCCATTGCTCACTTTCTAGATCTGCCTATTGTGAAAACAATACTTTTAAAAATGAGAAGCCAGTGTATAAAATAATAAGCCAAGAAGACAAAATGTTTTTCCTAATACTCTATATGAAATATTCAAAATTTCTCATTACTAGTTGAAACATCAACTTGTTCAATTATTAAATTGCCACATTACAAGATTTGTGGGTATTCTGGTTTCCTAGTCTTTTCTATTCTATCCCAGAAACAACACAACACTGTGATTGATACGGCTCTTAATGATTATAGTTTCTGATGGAACTGACTCCCGGTCATAGTTATATCAGAATTTTTCAACTCTTTTTTCTATCTTAATGAAGTTTTTAAATTTTATTGAAAAATCCATGGAATTGATAATCAGCAAATTGAAACTAATGTATCTATAATAGAGAATTTTTTTAATCAAGACAACATACAGCTTCATTTCATCTTGTATGTACCTCAAATGTCAATTCTTTTTTTTACAGTTATGAATGAAATCTTGATTGTTTTTTAGATTTTTTCAAAATTTTTGTTTTATAATCCAGTATCATCAGTTAGTTTAAAGATACTCAAATTCATTATTATATCACACATTGGATGCAATGTAACAACCCACCCTTATTTTTTCTTTTTGCATGTCGATTTAGAGGTAATTTGTTTTTCTTTTCCCCTTTTTGGTTTTGTGTTTTTTAAATTGGTCTACTTGTACATAGATAAATGATCTTTTGCATGTAATTTCAATGGTCACTTAATTAAAATTTAGTGAACTTTATGTTCTTTTCAGCTCCAGATGATAAAGTAATTTGAAACACATTTTAAATAGTTTAAAATTCTTTAGTGATTCCTTGTGTGAAGTTACAACAGGTTTTTCTCTTCCAAGATGTAACAGGTCTTCCCGTAGAGCATACAATCTTTAAATCTTCTAAAACAGACTTTAAAAAAAAATCATTTTATTGGGGGCTCGTACAACTCGTCACAATTCATCCACTGTGTCAAGCACATTTACCATCATCCTCCCGACATTTGCTTTCCACTTGAGCCCCTGGTATCAGCACCTCATTCCCCCCCCCCACAAACCCTTGATAATTTATAAATTATTAATATTTTGTCGTATCTTTTTGTTTGTTTGTTTGTGTTGGGGGGGGCATCACTGCCCTCTGGTGGTGGGAGTAGGAGGCCCAGCCCCACTGCTGGAATTGAACCTCCTTCCCAGTGGCCTGCAGTTCCGCGCACAACCACTATGCCACCGGGGCTCAGCCCAATATTTTGTCATATCTTAAACACTATCCAACATCTCCCTTCACCCACTTTCTGTTGTCTATCCCTTGAGGGGGTTATATGTAGATCCTTGTAAGCAGTTCCCCCTCTCTGCCTCACCCTCCCAGTGTCGCCACTCTCACCACTGGTCCTGAGAAGTTCATCTGTCCCGGATCCCGGGTATTCCCAGTTTGTATCTGTACCAGTGTACATCCTCTGGTCCAGGTAGATTTGCGATCATGGTGGTGGTGGGTGAGGAGAGGACGCATGAAAGAGCTAGAGGAAAGTTGTATGTTTCCTCGGTATGGTTCTGCATCCTGACTGGCTCGTCAACTGCCCGAGACCCTTCTGTAACGGATGTCCAGTTGCTTACAGATGGGCTTTGTGTCTCCACACTCCCCTTCATTCACAGTGATGTGATTTTTTTTTTTTTTTTGTTCTTTGATATCTGATACCCGAACCTATCAGCACTTTGTGATCACACAGTCTGGTGTGCTTATTCCATATGGGCTTTGTTGCTTCTCAGCTAGATGGCCGCTTGTTTATCTTCAGAGCCTTTAAGACCCCAGACACACTATCTTTTGATAGCTGGGCATCATCAGCTTTCTTCACCACATTTGATTATGCACCCACTTTGTCTCCAGCCATCTTGGAGGGAAGGTGGGCATCATGGAATGCCATTTTAATGGAACAAAGTGTACTTGCGTTGAGGGAGTACTAGAGGGGAGGCCCATCATCAAATATATTTATTTATGTACATGCCTGTATTTAGAACTCTAAATGTCCTTTGCCTCCTTTATCTCCTTAGTTCCTTTATCTCCTTTAGTTCCTTCCTTTATCTCCTTTTACTTTGCTGTTGTCCTAGTATCATGTTCAGCCTTCATTTAGGTTTCAGTAATTATTCTCGGTCACCCTACCAGACCTCCCACACCCTCCTTGCCATCAATTTTGGATCACTTATTCCCTTGTCCCTGGGGTTGTTAACACCCACTTCCCTTCTCCCATGTCCTCCCTGAACTGCCGGTCCCATTTTTCCCTCTGGGTTGCTCATCCCTTCTTAAAATAGACTCTTGCTCGCTTCATCAGTCTCCAACTCGTGGTACTTCATGCCCAGGAGGATAGGGCCATTGTGATCCCTCAGACTTCCCTGACTGGTTTCAGAAGCCGCTCCCTAGGCCTTTCTTCCTAGTCTGTCTGTATGACACTCTGGTAACTGCGGAAACATATTCTGCCTCCTGTGATCATCATAGCAGCACACTGACCCGTGTGGCGGCAGTATTAGCCAGAAATCAAATCCACATCTACTTGAATCACGACTGCTCATCCCAAATAAACCCTGTGCCTGTGTTAACCTTTTCAGAGAGATGGGAATTATTTATCCTCATATTTGAGATGCGTGCTACTTACGGTTAATAATTAAAGCCATTAACATTAAATAAGTTTTTAAGGATTAAAATCCAGAGGTGATCTTATTTTCAAATTAATGTATGAGGTTTAAATTACTTTTTATAAAATACTGACATTTCATTGCTATGTTTGCTAGTGAAGAGGCTAGCAAGCTTAGCTGCCATCAAGTCATCTGACTCAAAATAACCTTTTGAACAGAGTAGAACAAGTCCTGTGGCTTTCCAAGGCTGTAATTTTTATGGGACTAGAAAGTGCTTATTTTTCTCCCATGCAGCCATCTGTGGTTTCGAACTGGAGTCCAGCTTATAACCCAGTGCCCAACTGGGCGCCAGTGGAGAGTTGGTAATGGCACCCAAGAACTCCTAGAAAAGTTATCAGATGTATCTTTTGCTGTATTGTTGTTGTTGCTCAGTAAACTGCTGAGAATTTCACTTTATTTTCCACCCCCCAGCTCCCAGAAGCTCGCAATATATGACATTTAAAAAAAAAACTGAAATGTGCTGTTTATAAGCCCTCTTGTACATACTTATCACTTAGATAGCTGTGTTAACATAAGCGAGAGAAAGAGTGTTTTTGTGTAATTCTTCTTCAAGATCAAGATCAAGTGAAAGATTACTTTAAAACATTTTTTTCCCTAAAAGGTACTTAACGGTACTAAAGACTATATGACAGTTTTCATTCCTGAGACTAGAATACATTGTCATTGCAAAGGATATTATTGCTGCAATTAAAGTCATCTAAGGCAGTGCTTCTCAACCTTCCCCATGCTGCAACCTATTCATACAGTTCCTCACGTTGTGACCCCAACCATAAACTCATTTTCATTGCAACTTCATCACTGTTGTTGTGCTACTGTTGAGAATTGGGCGACTCCCAAGAAACAGTTGGGCAAACCCCCAAAGCCGTCTCGACCCACAGTTGAGAAACCACTGTTTTAAGGTACCAAAATTGACTCGTATTCTATCAGTGATTATTTCAGGATTTTAAGATTAGTGTATCACCAAAAAAAAAGGCAAAAGAACTACATGAAAACTACATGTACGAGAGGAAAAAGCACTTGGGTTTAGAATTTAGACAGACTTGCAGATTGAGGGTTGTGGAAATCCAAGTCTAAATGTTTAGGGAATGGCATACCTATTAAGAGTTGAGGGCTGGGCCCCGGTGGCGTAGTGGTTGTGCGCGGGACTGCGGCCCACTGGGACGGAGGTTCAAGTCCAGCAGTGGGGCTGGGCCTCCTACTCCCACCACCGAGAGCAGTGATGCCCAAACAAACAAAAAAAAAAAGTTGTGCAAGATGACATTTGATGCTAATGCCACTAGTATAATGCCTTTTCTGAAAGTTATATAAATTATACTGTCAGTATTTCAGAGGTTTTTGGGTTTTTTTTTTTACCTTTTAACTCAGAAATCCTGTTTCTAAAAGACTTACCTTAAGGAAGAAGGGTAGTGGAAGGAGATTTTTTTTCCTATGTAGAGATCTTTATAACAACATTGTGTGTATAGCAAACAAAATGGGAAGGGCAAGCTATCCAAGGGTAGAAGATAGGATTAAATGATTCTATAAATTTATGATACAGGGTAGTTGATAAAAATATCTTACAAGGATCCATAACTAGGAATTTCATTTTTCATCTTTATATTGAAAATGCATAACATTTAATTTAACATAACACCTAATAATCAAAATGTCTTTTTTGGGGGGTGGGTTACAGAAATAAAGTATTTTTATATAGAATAGCTGTACTTCCTATGTAATGGGAAGACAATAAAATGTTACAATTGGGAGAGATTATGTATGTTTCAAATAGGAATGTTTAAAAAGAAAAATAGAAAGTAACGGAAGATGGCATGCACCACCTTATTAAACTAGACATGGGATAGTGTGCAAAGTTCATCATCAACCAGCACATGTTTTGCCTATTTGTCACCTAGCGAGTGCGTCAACTCTGGTGATCCTGGAAGGGGAGTAGTCGGCCTGCCCCAGAGGGTTTCCACTGCTACTGTAGGCAGTGAGTTTGGTGTTCTGTTTTCAGGTTGAGTCTTTTGAAATCACATGGCCACTTCTTTGTCCTATTGAGGGGCTGGTGCGTTTGAAACCACTGGCCCTTGGTGTGTGTGTGTGTGTGTGTTTAGTCCGCCATGAGTTTTAAGTATCCCACCACCTCCTCTATCTTGCCTGATGTAGTTAGTAGGCTTTTCCTTAGATTTCCAACTCTTACATGGTTAGAAGAGTGCAGCAGAGTTTTGCAAACTTGTTACAAATCTAAAACCCATCGCTGTGGCCCAGACATCATAACATGCGTTATATGAAAGGAGTGGTGGTTGGTGGCACTGTATTGTATGTTCCTATATCAGAAAAGGAAACAATTGGCCCCTTTCATTAAAAAAAAAACATATATGTATATATATGTATATGTGTGTGTGTGTGTGTGTGTGTGTGTGTGTATATAGAACGATTTATTTCGTTTCGGTAGATCTCTCCTATCCAGAGGGAATGAATCTGAATTTCCGGTGATAAAGTTTAAAAAGGAAAGGCTTTTAGAGGGGCTGAAGGAATTGAGAGTGAATGGTCCTTCCTTAGCTCCGCTGGCTTTTATCATTCAAGCTTTTATACTTCTTTCACTGCCTTAAGTAATGATGCTCCCCTTTAGTGAGGATGCTTTTCAACATTCTGAATATTTGCAATTTATGCTTCACCTAAAGAGATACTTGTTAGAGACAGAAGCTCAATAATAGCGGGGCTGTAGATTTCATGTCTGGTGAGGACCTTGAGGTCTGAGTTTAGCCATCCATCCCAGAAACCTGGTTTGATTTGCATACTCATAATTGTAAATCCTACTGACGTTTGGTGAACTTTTTCTTAGGGTCTCTGAAGTCTGCTGCACAGCAATCTTGAAAACGCTGCGTGGACAATGGCTACCCAAGGTTCGTTTCCTCTGTCTTTGGTGCTTTGTTGCCATCAACCCCGTCTGGCTGAGCTTCCCCCTGCTTTCCTCTCTCCTGCTTACTTGTCAGGCTACCTTTTGCTCCATTTTCTGCTCACTCCTCCTAATGGCTTGGTGAAATAGCAAACAAGCCACCAGCAGGAATCTGGTCTGGAGGGCTGTTTCTGGAGCCTGAATGCAGTACCATTCTTCCACTGACTCAGTGAGTAAAACTGTTAGGTGGCACCCTAAAGACATGGATATTTCAGCACTGAGCTGACCTTGGCTGTCGATTCTGTTTCCCTTGGCTGTCTTTCTGCCTTGACTTTATTTCTACAAATATTGCGATGGGTCACATCACAGATTTCTTTTAAAAATTGACATTCCCATGCTGTTTGGTTTCCACAGCTGATTTGATGGAATTGGACATGGCCATGGAGCCTGACAGGAAAGCTGCTGTGAGTCACTGGCAGCAACAGTCTTACCTGGACTCTGGGATCCATTCTGGTGCCACGACCACGGCTCCCTCTCTGAGCGGCAAAGGCAATCCCGAAGAGGAAGATGTGGACACCACCCAAGTCCTGTACGAGTGGGAGCAGGGCTTTTCTCAGTCCTTCACTCAAGAACAAGTAGCCGGTAAGAACTGCCGGACTGGAAAATCCAAATGTGATTTCAGGAATTGCTCTTTTTTAAAAAAAAAAAAAATGTGTAATAGCTTAAAATGGGAGAAGGCATCAGAAAGTACATGAGAAGGAATTTTCCTGTGATCTGTTTGAAGCGACGAAGAAGAGGCGGTCGCGTCGCTGCCCTTCGCCGTTGCACGTGCAGTGAGCCATGGGTCGTGAGTGTCGGCTTCCCCCTTTGCAGATATCGATGGGCAGTATGCCATGACTCGAGCCCAGCGCGTGCGCGCTGCCATGTTCCCGGAGACGTTAGACGAGGGCATGCAGATCCCATCGACGCAGTTCGACGCTGCGCATCCGACTAACGTCCAGCGCCTGGCTGAGCCGTCGCAGATGCTGAAGCACGCGGTTGTGAATTTGATCAACTATCAGGATGACGCCGAGCTCGCTACACGTGCCATCCCCGAGTTGACAAAACTGCTCAACGACGAGGACCAGGTCAGCTCGCATGGCTAACCTTTGCCCGCTTTCAAGGGGAAGTCCCAAAAAGTATGCGTCAGGATGGGCAGGCATCTCCTGCTTTGGAGAGTTTGCTTTAAGGCCATGTGTCTTTTGTGAAAGACCTGCCTTTGAACCTTGTTTTGCATAGGGTTGTTAAAGTGAACATATGTTCCCCAAGCAGCCAGAATGACACCTCCAAACTTTGTACTGTATACAGGGGGCATAGTTACCATCTTTGAAAATTCAGTACTATTTTTTGGTTTCTCATGTCACTTGAAATGACCTGAGTATGTTGTTGGGGAGCCTTTGTAAGTGCCCCAAGTTCTCCCCATATAAATGTGGTGATTGCTTCTCCACTTTGCTATCTTGACTGAGGACACGTTTTTCATAGCGACCTTCTACATTTAGGTTTGAAAATCGTTTGATGGTGCCTTTAATTTCTCGGTTACAGGTGGTGGTCAATAAGGCAGCAGTTATGGTCCATCAGCTTTCTAAAAAGGAAGCTTCCAGACACGCCATCATGCGCTCTCCTCAGATGGTGTCTGCTATTGTACGCACCATGCAGAACACAAACGATGTGGAAACAGCGCGATGCACGGCGGGGACCCTGCACAACCTTTCCCATCACCGTGAGGGCTTGTTGGCCATCTTTAAGTCTGGAGGCATTCCTGCCCTGGTGAAGATGCTCGGGTAAGGGAGGGCAGATTGCCTGGAGCTGGGAAGGAGCAGTGTGCAATCACAGTATTTCTGATGCGGCCTTCCCCCCTTGTTTTAACAGTTCACCGGTGGATTCTGTGTTATTTTACGCCATCACAACTCTCCACAACCTTTTGTTACACCAGGAAGGTGCGAAAATGGCAGTGCGTTTAGCTGGTGGACTGCAGAAAATGGTTGCTCTGCTCAACAAAACCAATGTTAAGTTCTTGGCTATTACAACAGACTGTCTTCAAATTTTAGCATATGGCAATCAAGAAAGCAAGGTAAAGAAATGGTTTATACAATGTCATCGTATTCCACGGACTCTTATGAATTCATAGTGTGCCTCACCTTTGGTATATATTCCAGAAAAGTTGGACATCTCTGTCTGCCTTTTAAGCATTTGAGTGTCTTGTTTAGCACTGTTGGATCTCTAGGAGTTTCCATTCATACCTGGGGAGCGACATTACAGTAATCACCTGTTGAAATGCGTAGGTTAGGAGAAGTGCTATCATGCATAGCACATGACAAATGAATCAGAGCCTTTAGGACCAAGCAGGAGTTAGACTCTGCTCTCAATGGGAAGGGATTAATTAGGTTAAAGTGGCACAGAAACAACAGCTCTGACAGACCTAAAGGGAGAGGAGCATGCGAAGTTTGGGGAATTTAAGAAATAACACAGGCAGGAAGGAAGAGGGCGGGGAACAGTTTGATGGAAGCTGTTGAGATCAGTCCCTGTGCGCCATGGGAGAAAGACCCGGGGTCTGCTTCCATGAAGACGGAGCCGCTCTGCCTTGAGGCGCACCGAGCAGGATCCACGTGGCAGGTTTGTCTGAATGTTCACTGAGGCTGGGCAGGACAGAAGCTACACAACTTTGATGCCTGGGAATCTTGACTTTTAATAAGAGTAATGAGAGACAAAGTATTTAACGGAAGCATGAGAAAGCGAACACAGGCATGAATGGCTGTTTGATGGTTAGGAGAAGCAAAGGACCACGTGCCTCGTCAAATGTACAGCAAATTTGATGAAATGTACACCGGTTTTGCTGTACCTTGCGTATTTGGGCATTGTTATACATCAGCATGGGAAGGAAGGAATACGACCGTGATGTGTGTGGCTTTCACTCAAGAGCAGCTGGCTGGAATTATAATAAGGCTTTACAAGCACTTGATAGCATTGCTATGACTAACAGTATTTACAAATGTCTTTCTAGCTGATCATTCTGGCTAGTGGCGGACCCCAAGCCTTAGTAAATATAATGAGGACCTATACGTATGAGAAACTACTGTGGACCACAAGCAGAGTGTTGAAGGTGCTGTCTGTCTGCTCTAGTAATAAGCCGGCTATTGTAGAAGCTGGTGAGTATGTGTGTTTGCCCCGAGAGCTCTGGTGTGCAGTAGAGGTACGGTTCTAATGCAATACCTTTCTTAGATAAAGGGAATAGAACTTGACCTCGACAGGCTACTTGATTTACTGCCAAGATGATATGCAGATAGAGTCCCAGTATAAATTCTGTTTTTCACTTACATCGGTGCTATTTAGGACTCCTGTTTTATGGAGTTCTCAATTCTTTGACGTGATGGCTAATCATTTTGCTTGATATATTTTGTTTTTAATTTTTATTTTGGGCAAGCCCAAACCTTGCTAACAAACCTGTGACTATGTAGATAGAATTACGTTATGATAAGTTAGGTTGAAGTGCAGTTGTGTGTGGCCAGGTGAGTTCTTGATTTGTTGGTGGGCACTAAAGAGCAATGCTTTGCCCTGATACTGGTCTCGATGAACCAAAGGTCGAATACAAAAACCTTTTTTTCCCTATAACTCTTATGATAACAGGGTCTTCCAAGAGTTAATGAAAAATGTATTATTTTTTAAAATCATGAATTTCAGTTGGGGGTGGGTGTCCTTATACTCAGCTGATAATAACTTGTTATAACATGTCTGAGCAGAATCTAGCAGGGGCACCAAGGAGACCGAGACATCAGTTTGAAAAGAGCCCTTATCAGACAGCAGTGTGAACTCTGCTAAAATTGAAGGAAGAACAAACATTAAATACGTGGCGAAGCTGGGTGGAAAATTGGTGTGGCTTACAAATGGAGAACTCATGTTAAGAAGGGATAGGATTCCTGATGTTGAACACAAAGCCCATAATGGCATACTATTTACATTGATCTGTCAGGGGAAAAAAAAAAACCTGTTCATAGCATCACTGAAAAGAACTGGCAACTATACTGCAACTTCAGTGCCCAGAGCCCAAATCAACTGTGGATAGAAAAAGGGGAGTCACGTTCTGGAGCGCAGCAGGAGAGGAAATGCGACTTGACCAGGGAGAGCCTGAAAGGAAAGTGCAGGGAAAGCAGTCACTGCCCAAGGAAGGGTTGCCCGTCCAGAGGAAGGCATGGCCACAGTGGGTGTTGCTCACGGCATTTTGCTTATGGCCCTTTATGAGGAGAATGTTCTGCAAAAGCCCCAAGTTTTTACGGGAACGCTCCACCACAAGTGCGCCTCCTCGTGGCAGTGCTCCGCCTGCTCCTCCTCCATCAAACAACAGTCATCTTCTAAGAGTTGCAGTGGGAAGTCGCCAGGCTTACTCCCTAGATCCCTAATTGGGCTCCTCCTGCTTACAATTTTTTGAGAAATACTTTTTTCCTCGGTGAGTCAGGTGACTGCCCTGCAGCCATCGCTGAATTCCCAGGACCTCATTTCTTCAGGGTTCATAGCATCACTTGTCCAAGTGTCTTCCACTCAGTGGAGCTTAGGATGACACTGGTAGTTTTCATTTGAATTCCATGTTTCCATGACTCTTAAGCCACCCTACCCTGCATCCTGTCTCCCTTTGATAACATCTCCATAGACTCTAAAACCAAGCTTCAAACTAAAACTGGAAGAGGAAAAAATAAACCGCATTTAATAGAAGGAAATGCTGAGAGGAAACTGTTGGCTGAGTAATACCTCCCCTCCCATGGGTTGAGACGAATTGTACTTGAGAATTTACAGAGGAGGGCGGTGGATGGCTTGGACTAACTGTCTGGGTTCATATAAAACTTGGCCCAATATACCAGTTGCCATTGAGGTGAGTCGGTCCAGGGAGAACTCAGCTGAAGGGGCCCGAGGCTACAACGTTTAAGGAAGAAGCATGCAGAGCAGTGGTTAAAGGGGGATTGAGCAACATTTTAGATTCAATTGGAATCTCTGGATCTTTATATGGAGATATTTAAACGACTGACTGGGGGAGTGAGGTGGGAGCTGAAGGGCGTGGCACTGTAGGCCTGGGGATCTTTCAGAAAAGCCCCTCTTTGAGTTATTCTGATGATCATTTGTTCTGAAATTTTTCGGTCCCTACTGTGTCATGTGGGTAATGGGCACATGGGTCTTCGTAGTGTTGGACAGTGAAAGTAGCTCTGGTTCCTGGCTTCTTGGCAGTTTGCTGAAGGTCACAGAAATAAAGGAGTAGTTCCAAATTAGAGGGAGTGTTTTTTTTTGGGGGGGGGGGGGAGCATCACAGCTCTCCAGTGGTGGGAGTAAGAGGCCGAGCCCCAGTGCTGGAATTGAACCTCAGTCCCAGTGGGCCACAGTCCCGCGCACAACCACTACGCCACCGGGGCTCAGCCCTAGAGGGAGTGTTTTGAGAAGTCCAGCTGACAGTGATACTGCGGCCCTGGGGTAATGAGATGGGGAGGGGATGGTAAAATGGTGACTTAAAGGTGAGCAGGAACCAGTCTCTAGAAGTCTTTGAATGCCTTCTAGGCAAAGAATCCACCTACACCATGTCCTGGAGATAAGGCAGGCTGGGGGATCCCAGGTGTTGAAGAGAAAGGCTCTGTAGTTAGCACCGAGTGTGAGTGTGTAAGGTGAGTGAGCCAGTGGGACCACTGCCATTCAGAGGTTCCCACCCGACTTTATTCATGGAGTTTATTAATACTTGCAAGATTGGTGTGCTCCAAGTTGAAAATGGTTCCTTAAGGTGAGGCTAAAGAATTTAAGCCTTTAGAGACCATTGGTATTTGTTCAGTAGTGGTATTGAACCTCAGTGGTTTATTTGGGGTATTGTATCAGTACACACTACGCAGAGAACAATTTGAATGACCAAAGACAAGCAGGCCAGGCCATGAAATGCTAAATAGACTCCTAGAAGTGAAATAGTTCAGTGTTGGAAATACAAAAGAATCAAGTGTGCGATCTCTGAAAGGGCCAATGGAGTGTCATGATGTATTGGCTAATTAAGCAACCTGATATGGTTGAGGCTTGGTGCCATGAAGATGAATGGAATGGTCAGAAGAAGTGTTACTTAATGGGCTCTTGTTCCAAAAAGTAACTGACCCATTTGAGTAGTGACGGAAAGGTGTGTCTTACCCAGTCATGGTATCTCTGTTGGACAGTAGAGCTGCTCTTTTTAGGATTCCAAGACTGTAGATCTTTATGGGAGGTGAACGTGTCATCCCATAAAGCTGCTAGTGGATTTGAACTGCCAACCTTGTGATTAGTGGTCCATTGATCACCCACTACAATGCCGTGTGCCACCAGTAGGTAGCTGGCAGCAAGGGAAGCTACCTTGGTGTACAGGCAATTAGAGGACTAGAGGAGAGAGTTGGCGGTGAGAGAAGGTGCTTCAGAGTCTACTGCATTCGTGAGTCTTTCCCTGGAACTGCTGTGTCACCCTCAGACTATTCTGAGGGGAGGAGAAAGAGGAGGGGCCACTTCTAATTTACTCAGCTGCAACCTAGTGCTAGTCCAGTCCCTCGCAGTAACCAGAGCCACTGGGAAGAGGGGGTCAAGTAGGTAAGAAGGGCGGCTATTTGGAGGGGTAGCTTTAATTGTAGCTGTGGTAAATGATACTAGGAAAAGTTCAGGGTGCCATGAGAATTACAGCAAGTCAACCAAACCTGGTTTCAGGAAATTAGGCAGACCTGAAGCATAAACAAGGAGACACGCAGAAAGTATTCTGTGTTCAGATATGAGCGCGCGCATGAGGAATTAGGGGCCCACTGATATGCCTTATGCTAAAGCCGTCCTCCTCAGTGGGGGGAGGTTGCTAACGTGGGGTCAATGGCTATTACTTTAACAGTCCTTGGTAATAAGTAGCCTTTTCTCTGGAGTCTTCTTAATTTCCAGAGTTATCTTCACATAGTGATCTCATCACCATACTTAAAATTGGAGCTCTGGTCCCTTTTCCAAACTCTTTTGTTTTTCCTCTAACAACACCACCTGAGTATATTACATTAACACACACACACACACACACACACACACAAAGCAAACAGCTGGCCATTGACTCAGCGGTGAGTCACAGCAACACTGTAAGGCAGGGCAGAACTGCTCCTGTGGGCGGCTAAGATAACCCACTCGCTCCGGAGTAGAAAGTCTCAACTTTCTATGTGCTTTCCCTTTATTTGTAGATTGGATTTTTGTCTTTTCCACTTACAGACAGTGTGTTCCCCGGAGATAGGGATGACTATTATTTGTTCCCAAATCTCAGAATAGTCTGGAGCTCGTTCTTGAAATGATGGAATGGCTGAATGAAAACCTTGAACAGAAGAGGGGTGTAGTGGAGATGAAGGCGAGATTTTTTAACACAAGGAAGACACAGTAGTTACTTGAAAGAAGTCACTATCGAGATGAGCTGGAAAAGAAAGGACATTTCTTTCCTTTGGCGAGGACTTACCTTTATAAATAAAGACATTTAAAAAACGAGAGAAGATGTATTTAGGCTGATCCGGGCCATGTCGAGTCACTGTCTTTTGATTTGCTAGGTGGCATGCAAGCTTTAGGACTTCACCTGACAGATCCAAGTCAGCGTCTTGTTCAGAACTGCCTCTGGACTCTCAGAAACCTTTCAGATGCTGCCACTAAGCAGGTAAATTCTGGCTTCCTCGGGGCCTTGCTGAGGCGTCGCACTGAGTGGGTGCTGAGAATCTGCTTTAATCTCCATAGGAAGGAATGGAAGGTCTTCTCGGAACTCTGGTGCAGCTTCTGGGTTCAGATGACATCAATGTGGTCACCTGTGCAGCTGGAATCCTCTCAAACCTCACTTGCAATAATTACAAGAATAAGATGATGGTGTGCCAAGTGGGGGGCATTGAGGCCCTCGTGCGCACTGTCCTGCGTGCTGGTGACCGAGAGGACATCACAGAACCTGCCATCTGCGCTCTGCGCCACCTCACCAGCCGGCACCAGGAAGCAGAGATGGCCCAGAATGCAGTTCGCCTTCACTATGGACTACCCGTTGTGGTCAAACTCCTACACCCACCATCCCACTGGCCTCTGATAAAGGTAAGGAGGCCGTGACGCGGCTCCAGCGTCGGGATCGGGGCATGGACATGAGATGGATGGGTCGGCCTCCCCTCCTTGAGGGCGTGGGAGGTGTGACTGGGTCGGGGCATAGAGGTTCCGAGGAGTCGGCAGCCCCAGCGCTATACCACAGGCTCAGTGGGATCCCAGCTGATCACTGTTCTCACCTGCAGGCCACCGTTGGGTTGATTCGAAACCTCGCCCTCTGCCCAGCGAATCACGCGCCTCTGCGTGAGCAGGGTGCCATCCCACGGTTAGTGCAGCTGCTGGTTCGAGCACATCAGGACACTCAGCGCCGCACGTCCATGGGTGGGACACAGCAGCAGTTTGTGGTAGGTCGCTCTCCTTGCTGACTCCCTCCCTCCCAGCGGTGTTTAAAAGTGGGCTTGCTCTTGGGGTGCCGTCCAGGAGGCGCTGACCCCAAACAACCCGAGGTCCAGCCGAAGGGAACCCACACCCCACGGTCGCGAGTCGGCGCCCATTGTGGAGCCACTGTGTCCGTCCATCACGACCCTCCTTGCTCCTCCCCTTGACCCCACGTGATTTCTTCTCTAAAGAACGGGAGACAAAGTCACCACCATCCTTACCTCTGTGGAGCACTCTGGCCTCACTGCTTCTTTGTGTCTGCTTGTGGCGGCCGTGGTCCTTTCTGTACTCTCGGTCAACACTGTCGTTCACATGGAACGGGTTTGCTTTGGTCTCTCTCACTCAGTGTCCAACTTCCATGTGCGCCCGAAGCTACTGAAGATGCTTCGGTCAAGCACCCCTTAGTCCCCACAGAAGCTTGCTTGCTACATACCACTGTAGGAAGAGGTGCTGTGCAGCAGACCTAATGCAAGGCGTTCTGTTGGTCTTCTGACGCCCCTTGGCTGAGCATTGCTTGTGGAGCCAAGCAGGATGAAACCCTTGGCAACTTCAGTATCTCTCGGTCTGGTTATTCTGTATATGGAGTTGTAACCTTGATCTTCATCAGCAAGCAAGGTTGTATCCCGCGGCTGCCTATCACAGCTTGTTAATAAGCCTTCCTCCCGCCCTGATGCCACATTTGAAAGTGGTACACACCTATAAAGGGTTAGGGTCTTTATCCTCTTTGGTCACTGCTTCTCTCTGCCTCCCTTTTCCTAAATGGCTGCCCGTGACTATAACAAAGACCGTGTGCTCCTGCTGGAGGGCCTTTGCATTCTCAGCGAGTTCATCCAGAGTCACCTCTGCAGTAGCAGCCATCCAGTCATCTGGGTCAGACTGACTGCAGATCCCGCCTTCCAAGACAGTGTGTGAGCCTTTCCTGTAACTGCTTGCCATGCCTTGTGATTGTTTTCCTGGAGAGTTGAACCTAAAAATAGAGTAACAAATTTAAGAACAAACAGTAGCTTCCCTGGAATCTTACTTACTATATTCCAGGAGTAAAGCTGCGTCTTGACTCTAGCTTCATATTATTTGAACATAATGAAAATACAAGAAGTGAGGATACTTTTGAATCCCCAGTCTATTTTAGGACACAGACATTCAAAGAATCCCCCCTCGCCCCCCCTTTATGTGATTCAGTTCTTTTAGCAAAGGAGGCCAGGCCTCACCAGAGCAGAGTGGAGGTTCCATGTTGCTCGGCAACATGCATGCAGGTTCGAGCCTTGGCTCTCTCCATTTATCACGAGGTCATTGGTCTGTTGCTGTGGGGTGGATAGAATGCAAAAGGCACTTTTTATTTTACAGTTTCTTCTAGGGGGAAAGGAGTTTTTGTTTCATAAACATGAAGTTGTTAAGGGAAAAAAAAACTGCTAAAAACAGCAGGCTCTGTCACCTTTTCTGAAACCCAGAAGTAGGGGCAGCAGCTGGTCCTGACGCTTCACAAAGGCCGCTTCAGTAGATGTGGAAGCCTCTCAGAAGGGCGTCATAGCCTTCCTTCAGAGAGCTCAACTGGTGATAAAGCTTTGCAAATTTTCAACAAATACATTTAGAAAAAGGATAGCAAGAAAAACAGTCTAAACCTTCCTTCCTATCCTATGTCCCCTTTGTCCCCAGAAGAGGGGAGCTCTCTGCCCTGATGGGCTGGTTTACAGGAGGGGCTGCAGGGTCAGCAGTTTGAACTCTCCCCAGTTGCTCTGTGGGAGAAAGCAGAAGCTTCCCTCACCAATAGATTTACAGCCCCAGGAACAGCTCTCCTCTCCCTGATGAGTTGGTTGTGAGTCAGAATTAAGGCAGTGCAGTGGAGTTTCGTTCTGGTCTGTGGTTACCCAGAATGGAAAGTATGTTTGAGCCGCCTCTGTCTGGGCAGCACTGTGTGTGCAGAACGGGTACTGGCCTGGAATTAGCGCTACCAGGAGGCCCTTGCAATTAAGTGCCTGCTTAGAGCTGCATTGCTGGTGTGTAGCATCAAAGAACAGGGGGGAACTCTTATTTCGGAGGGCTTTAAGAGAACTGTTCCCTGACTCCCTCTAACTCTGGAGACTGCTGGCAATCTCTCTTCTTCCTTGTGTCCACCCTCCCCTTGTCTTAATTAGTGACCCATGATCAGAGACTGGGTATGAAGGTCCCAAGCTGGCGGGCCGTCTCGCCCACTCACTGGTGCTGTGGAAAGTCCTGGTGAGCTTTCCACGAAGACAGAAAGCCCCGAGGGAAGAATTCTCTCTAGCACACGGGTGTGCCACAAACGGGGACCGTTTTGTGGAGTCGTGCTGGTTGCCTGTGCGCCCTGCAGAGGGAAGTCCCTGCCCCGGTAACCCCGCATCTTCTCGTAGGAGGGAGTGCGCATGGAGGAGATCGTGGAAGGCTGCACTGGAGCCCTGCACATCCTGGCTCGGGACGTTCACAACCGGATCGTCATCCGAGGGCTCAACACCATCCCCCTGTTTGTGCAGGTATGTGGGCTCCGTACTGTGCTGTCGGCACAGCGGTCGCCAGGGTTTCAGAAAGCTGGGGGGCAAACTGGCATTCAGTGTGTTCTGCAGAAGACAGCAACCTTGCCCAAGGTTGTGTCCCTTATATTGAATGCATATAGTTTTAGGAAAACCTCCCTTTCGTGGACAACCTAGGGAAACACTTTTAAGATGAGGGGAGGGGAGGAGGCTTTGTGCTCCCATTCTTGGTTGAGGGAGGTGAACCAACCTGGCCAGACCTCGGGAGCTCACGCCCTCATGACTGTGGGCTTTGTTTCTAAGTCTTCTACCGTCAGATGAAAGGGTTCACGACGACAGCTGTGCAGGTGGCACCAGTCACTGCAGGGGAAAGAGGGGGCTTTATGGTCCAGTGAGAGTTACGGGCAGTCACACGCTGCTGTCGGCTTGCTCTGAGTCGGCATGGACTTGATGGCATCGAGGGGTGGTTTTTTTGTTTTTTTATTTGTTTGGGGCGGGGGAGGCTGCAGATGCCAGTTACACTCTGAATCAGGACTATTTGTTGCCCCACTGGGGTGCCTGCCGTGTTCTAATTAGGTGCGCGGGTGTTTTTCTCGCCGTAGCTACTTTACTCTCCCATTGAAAATATCCAGAGAGTAGCTGCAGGGGTCCTCTGTGAACTCGCCCAGGACAAGGAGGCTGCGGAAGCCATCGAGGCCGAGGGAGCCACCGCCCCTCTGACGGAACTGCTTCACTCTCGAAATGAAGGTGTGGGTAAGTAAGCGGTCCCCAGCCGGCGGGGCCAGTGTGCGCCGCAGAACCGCCGCTTCACCGCATGGCCTTCTCCCCCTCTGCCAGCAACCTACGCCGCTGCCGTTTTGTTCCGAATGTCGGAGGACAAGCCGCAGGATTACAAGAAACGGCTTTCCGTTGAGCTCACCAGTTCCCTCTTCAGAACGGAGCCCATGGCTTGGAATGAGGTAGGCAGTGCCGGCAACGTGGATAGTTTGCTGGAGCGTAGGGGAGGCAGCCTTGTTTTGTGTTCTTTTCTCGCTAAGCAGTAATGTGGACGCTGGCCTCAATGCCCGCTCTGTATGCTGTCCGACAGCATCGCCGCTACTTTTGGGCAGATGACAAGTCTGCTTAGTGATTCGAAATAAGCAGGACTCATTGATGAAAAATGTTTTTCAAGAGTAAGGGTCACCCTTCCTGTTGACTGAAAATAATAACTAGCATTGCTGTCTTAGAGGCCCATTTTTTTTGATATTTTTCCTCCGTGGAATTTCTACTAAAGTAAAGCCACTAGCAAGCTTATTCACTCAGTGGATTGCGTTTGCTGGATACATGGACAGAGCCTGCATTATTGGGGGTGGGGGCAAATTACCCCACAGTGAGTAATCTAAGTTGGGCCTTTCATAGGCATCTTGCTAACTTGTCCAAACTTGAGCACTGAACTTTCCCCACCCACCCCCTTCCTAAACCTGTTCCTCCTGAAATCTTCTTCCAAGGTAATAGCGACTTTGTAGTTCTAGTCGGTCAGGCTAGAAACCTCAATCGGCTTTCCTGTTTTGTCCGTCCCATCGCACATCTCGCCCTCCTCCTACCTGTTCACGCTCCTGGCCGTCTTCTGACCACCTCTGCTGTCTGCGTCTTGTTTACGCCTCTCCTCTTGTCACTGTAATCATCGCCCCGTCCTCCGAGTCTGTTTCCAACAAAAGTTATCAGGGTGATTTTCTTTCAACAAAACCCAGATTATCTTCAGATCCAGACCCTTTAGGTCAAGTAGATGTGGAGGAGGAGTGGCGGCCACGTTGGGTTTTCATCTCTCTCCTGTGACCTGCTCCTGCCAGAAATAGGCAGAAAGTATGGCCTGAGTAGCTGTGGCATGTTTACACCTTAGGAAGATATGAGGGAGGTGACTGTATGTTGAGGGTTTTCATTTTGTTTCCACCCGGTCCCATATGTCTCCAGACTGCTGATCTTGGACTCGATATCGGTGCCCAGGGAGAACCTCTTGGATATCGCCAGGATGGTATGTGTCTTCTATTTCTCTGTTAACTCTAGCACGTGCTCAGGTTTCAAGGGTGTACCGAGCGGCTGGTTGCCCTACAGGAAAACTGGTGGCAGCAATGAAAAGCCTGTGCTTTCATTCCAGTGACAGTATCTACAGTGCGGCCTGGGGGGCCCACCAACAACGGCCTGCTGCCGCTGGCCCTGTGCACAGAGCGTGGCACTTAGGCTATGAGTTGGCCTGCCAGCAGGTCAGAAAAATGAGGTTTCTGCTGCCCCGAAGATTGACTGCGTCACACTCAAAGGCCGTTCTGCTGGGAGTCAGAAGTGCCTCACTGGCCGCGGGATTATTAAGAGTTTTCGGAGATGTTAGTTCAGAACGGAGTTGGTGGAAATGGAGGATGAAATAGACCACTAAGAGCTAGTACTTCATTTAGATTTTATCATCTGCTTTGCCTGATTAGTAAACTAGCTTGTTCCTTTGATTAATAGACCAGGGTCTATCTACCCTTTAAGGTGAAACTGACTAAGGTTTTCCCTGAAGCCGTGTCTTGAATAGTCTGGCCACATGTACGAGTATCAGGTGCTGGGGTCTCCTAGAGCTCAGACACACAGTAGAGTGCTGCACCGCCCCCGAGTCTGCCTGGAGACATAGGAGGGAGGAGGGGGGGCTGATGGTGTGGCCATGGAGACTAAAAGATAGCACTGCATTCTGACAGATTTGCTGCCCTTGGGGGGCCCCCACATCCCTGTTAACCTGGGTTTCTCTCTCACCCTTGCCTACTTTTCTGGCACCCCCGACCTTTCTAGATCCCAGCTACCGTTCTTTCCACTCTGGTGGATATGGCCAGGACGCCTTGGGTATGGACCCCATGATGGAGCATGAGATGGGTGGCCACCACCCTGGTGCTGACTATCCGGTGGACGGGCTGCCCGACCTGGGGCATGCCCAGGACCTCATGGATGGGCTGCCTCCAGGTGACAGCAATCAGCTGGCCTGGTTTGATACTGACCTGTAAATCCTCCTTTAGGTAAGAAGTTAAAAGGCCAGTTTGGGTGAAATACTTTTACTCTGCCTACAGAACCTGAGAAAGACTTGGCTGGTGGGGTAGGAGTGGTTTAGGCCTATTTGTAAATCTTCCACAAACAGCGTGCTTTGACGGGAGAGGTCTTGGAACATTGGATTGTTCTCAGATTTCTTGTTGTTAAAAAAAAAAAAAAAAAAGGTCATGTGTGAGAGTTATTAACTTTAATGTTTTCTGCCACAGCTTTTTCAACTTAATACTCAAATGAGTAACATTCGCTGTTTAAACATTAATAGCAGCCTTTCTCTCTCTATACAGCTGTATTGTCTGAACTTGCATTGTGATTGGCCTGTAGAGTTGCTGAGCGGGCTCGAGGGGCGGGCTGGTATCTCAGAAAGTGCCTGACACACTAACCAAGCGGAGTTTCCTATGGGAACAATTGAAGTAAACGCTTTGTTCTGGTCCTTTTTGGTCGAGGAGTAACAATACAAATGGATTTGGGGAGTGACTCGAGAAGTGAAGGATGCATAAGAATGGATCACAAGATGGAATTGATCAAACCCTAGCCTTGCTTGTTTAAAAAAAAAAAAAAACACGGAGAAAAATTTTTTTAACTATCTGTAATGGTACTGACTTTGCTTGCTTTGAAGTAGCTTTTTAATTTACCTTTTTCCTTTGGTTTTTTTCTTTTTCTTTGCAGTAACTGTTAGTTTTTTAAGTCTCTTGTAGTGTTAAGTTATAGTGAATACTGCTACAGCAATTTCTAATTTTTAAGTATTGATTAATGGTGTAGAACACTAATTCATAATCACTAATTGTAATCAGAATAAAGTGTAACATTGTGTAGCCTTTTTTTGTATAAAATATAGACAAATAGAAATGGTCCAATTAGTTTCCTTTTTAATATGCTTAAAATAAGCAGGTGGATCTATTTCATGTTTTTGATCAAAAACTTTATTTGGGGTCTGTATGGGTAGGAGTCATTCAGAGGTGTTATCTGGAACCTGGGTTTGGACAGTCGCCTGTTATCCCAAAGTTGTTGTACCCTGCTGTGATAACAATGGCTCAGAATTAAACTTTTCATTCATTCGATTGTGTTAACTTTCTTCGTTGTCAAGTTTAAATGATACGGCGGTCCAGTCCTGCCAGCTTGCCTTAGGTTAGAACCGCACCAGTAGATGGATATTCGGGACTTGACTGTTTGGGTGAGGAGACCAGAGGTCTCCATTAGTCCTCAGTGACGTCCCGGGGCCTGCTCTTGAGGGCCATTATTTTGCTCAAGTGACCAAAGGTCACCTTCAACGTAAAGGCACTTAGGTACTAGGCTCTGAGCCACAGAAATAAAACAGACAATGCCAGATAAGCATAACCCCACACAGAGCCCCTTTAAGGTAGGTTTGTGCCCTTTAAAACCAATTAAGTGCTTGCATTTTGTTAAAACCACACATTTCTACACACTCATGACTCACTTAGGGGAATTCCTTCAACTCCACTTTGAACTGATCATTAAAACAGGCACTTAACCCTATGTTATCTGAACTATCATCATGGTGGTAGGTCTGTCAAGCTTAATTCATCCCTTAGGCAGACACAGGAGACCTGTTAAGACTTGTGTTTGGGTTTTAAAGAATGAAGGGGTTTAGAGAGTTTTTTTCTAGTTTAAAGAGAAATAAAGCATCTGTGGATAAACTTACATTCAGCTTTGTTGGGAAGCCCCTTTTATGATTGCTCTCTACTTCACAACTTTTAACTGGTTGACGAAGTCATTTGGATTAGAGAAGCTACGGGAGTGGACACTCTCTGCTTCTAGTCCAAGGCACTGGACAAGCTTAACACCGCAAACCTTTCTGGTGAATTAAGTTTTTACCATAGGGAACATCTGAGTCTTTTTTTTTTTTTTTTTTTAAGGATTATTTCATTTAAGTACCTCTTTTAAACCATGAAACGTTACCAGAGTTTTGTCCACCATGTGACATTCCACTTAAAGGCTTAATATGAAAGTTAATCCAATTCAGCAAGGGAGATTCTGAAACATGTTTGGAAATACAAAAAGCCAGCACACTTGTGAGAGAGTGTCAGACTTACCTGTTAAGCTAGAAGCATGTTCACACTTAGAGGCACAGGATGGCAATGTCCATGAGATAGGCGCAGGCACAGCTAGACAATTTGGAGGAAGCAATGTAAATCTGAGTGGGGGGCAGAAGCGGAAGACTTGTCAGAAAAGGCTCACAACAGCTGGGGAAATTGAATCCCTGTAGATACCATATGTAAAAATAATTCTCAGTAAAAGGCAATAAACAACTTCGAAAAAGCCCACACTGACCGCCATTGATGTGATTGCACCTCCTGGCGAATCTACAGGACAGGGTAGAACTGCCCTGTGGGTGTCTGAATCTGCACATCATTCCCAGAGCTGAAAACTTGGTCGTCCTGAGATTGTCGCCCTGCTTATATCACACCACCCCACCAGGGCTCCTGAAGAAAAAGTTATAAAAATGAGACTTCCACAAACTCAAACGGTCATCCAAAAAGGGAACACATAAATCCACAGACCAAAGATAAAATCTACGAAGGGCTACTGTAAAACCAAAAAACATTTCTTAAATGGTTCGTAGACCTGGCTCTGCAGCTTACTGAAGAAATACAAATTCCTAAGAAATACTAAACGGTGCTGGATTCTCAGCAGTGACAAATGCAGACTAATACCCAGTGAGCCATTGTATCAGGTTAGCAACAATGAAGAACTGCACTGATTGATAGGCATGGAGAGAACGTCCCCCCAGGGAACTGCCAAGGCAGGCCAGGCCGCCTCAGGGCACAACATGGAGGGGGCTTGGTGCCAAGAAATGAATGCAGAAACATTCATGATCAGAACAAAAGCCTCAACTACCGTGGCTTGGTGAGGTAGCAGGTAACAGTCTACATGATACCCAAAGTTGCTATTTCTGCAAGAGAGTAATCCCAGATTGCAGTGAAGACCGATAGCTTCACAACTGCATGGCTGCATCTCATTGAACACAGGCCACTCACAAACACATACCAGGAGGACATTGTCCATCTTGCGGGTTCCTGGTGGAGGGCACAGGATGCGGTCACATGTCTATAAAGTTACCTGTCATTGGAAACGCTGAGCCGTGAGGAGTCACATTTCCAGTTCCAAGCGGTGATGGAGGGAGGGAGGGCACTGCTCAGAGTGCTGGCCACCTTCATGACTAGAGGTGTCTGGCCAGGGTGGCCTTCCCGCAGGACTCCATGCCACTCGTTAGAAGACGGCTGTGGATCTCTGCACATTGGAAACCCCTCCATTGCCCCCCCCCCCTCCCCCTCAGTGAGCTGAAGAAAGGCTTCTGTGTAGGTCGTTTCCATCCTGGACGGACGGAGGGAGGGTTGGAGACAAATAATAGGGTCTTGTTTGGATTACTCTAATAAAAACCACCCGAATCGTGCTGTTGACTTTAGGAAGCCCGAGTTGATCACAGGACTTTCTTGTCCTATCTTTTAAGAAACAGCCATTCTTTGCTTAGCCCAAATCAGCCACATAGGGAGGGGGCGCTGAGAGAGCCCGCCCTCCACATGCTCTGTGGCATCCTCATGGCCATCACCCCTGGAGCCACATCCCTCCCCCCCCCCCCCCCACACACACCTGGGGAGTGCAAGCCCCAGACTAGCTGCTGGGGCTGTCATTTCCAGGGGGGGTTGGCGGTGGAAGAACACTCTGTCCTGGAGCTCCACATTAGAAGGACGCAGGTCAAGTTTCTAGGCAGTGGTTCTTCCTCTGAAGGGTGCAGCGCTGTTCCCCTGAGGGTACTTCACAAACCTTGGTCCATGGTCTTAGAGAAATCCAACTTGAGCGTTCCCGAAGCAGCTCGAAGGATGGGCACAAACTCAGCCGCGCTGCCACAAAGCCCGGTATTGATTGAAAGTCCGAGTAGTCTGTTGGTTGTGTGTGCGTGGGGTACTGGACCGAGGGACCCACGGTGGAAAACACAGCTACAGAATCCACTGGTGATTTCTTTTGCTTGCCTTGTTTGAACACAATCACCAGTAAGACGACTGCAATCACTTAACATGGCACGTGATCTGTGTCCTGAAGATTGGGGTGCATGTAAGGTGTCCGGGGCTTTTTTTAAGGCTAGAAATGAAATGCAAAAAGTTGGAAGGAAGCAGTTCTCATTGGTTCCAAGTTAATTTTCCTCTAAAGTATTCCACATGTAAAAACCCAAAAGGCTCAAGTTCATGATTGTTAAGACAGTATTTACATTTTAAAAAGTCATGAGACTCACTGAATATTCTGAGACATTTTTATAAAAGTCACTTGGCAATTCCAACATCAAGTGTTCCTCATTACCCCCACAAAAATTGGTGTCCTGC
>PVJH01019107.1:0-43557 GCA_004026705.1 Nesogale talazaci
AGGGTTAAATGTTTTTGAAGAACGTCCAGTAAGGGCTGTGCTCTGGACTGCATGTCATGTGGTTCACAGGTATCTTCCTCCAGGGGCGGTTTCCTGGTCTATCTTTAAATCATGTTGTGCTTCTAGAAGACGAGATCCGCAGTCTAATGTGTATTCTGCAGTTCTGGGTAGACTCACCTGAACTGAAACCCCCTGCCCACCAACCCCTCCCTCCTCAACGTGTTCTCATGGGCATCTCCACACTCAGAGAGGGCAGGCTGAGAACAGCACGCTGGACTGCTCAAGTACCTAGGATGACGGAGACCTTCAGTGCCGCCAAGTGGCCATAAGTTGTGTGGCATCCTTGATAGGGAGCAGTAAAAACAGCTAACTAAAATTGGGCAGGTTTTACCAGACAGGCTGGTTAGATGTGAAGACACACCAAAAAACACCAGGAGGGAGATGACTATTTCCTTCCATCAGAAAGTTCAGGTGTGTGTGTGTGTGTGGGTGGGGGGGGGGGGGGGGGGGGGGGGGGGGGGGGGGGGGGAGGGGGGGGAGGGAGAGAGAGAGAGAGAGAAAAAGAGAGAAATGTCACAGGGTGTCCCTATCCAGTGCCAAGGCCAAGGGAAGGGGAAAAATGAAATGATAATTCCAGATTTGTGGAAATAAGGCAGCATGGATGTGTTTTTGTTTTCAAGTTTCACATGAAGCATTTCTTGCTTTTTTACCGTCAATATTTGCAATACCTTTGACTATTGCAGCCTTTGACTATTGCAGCACAGAAATATTTTCATTAGTCAATACCAAAATGATACTGGTTGACAAATGGGCGAAAGAGTGTCAATATAGCTTGAAGAGGGCATCATGTAATAAATTTATTATATTTTGTTACATTTCCACTTTTCTCGTAATTCCAACTGTATGCTATATAATCAACTGCAGTTTCAGAAATAAAACATTTTAACATAAAAATATAAATTCTGCTTATTAAAAGTGCATACATCATGAATAAACATACAAATAAATAACAGAAGTCAATGACACATCTCATGCACTTGTTCTAAAATAATTTAAAATGTATGATACATGTTTTTGCTCCAGCCTCATGGAAAGACATACTGCCTTCCATATTACTATGCAACTAAAGGGCATCACATCAGAATCACTAGCAGTGGTCTATGAACAGCAAAGCATTGTGTGTTCAGTGACATGACATGCAGCTTTTAAAACAGCTGTAGAAATTCCAGTGTGAAAACATTTAAGAGTTCAGTCAAGAAACTCTTTTGTAATGGGGCTTACATTTAATTTTAACCAGTGGTGAGAGGTGTCCTTGGAAAACAGACCTGTGCAGGGACCAGAAATGCAGATCGGGAAGGCCGACAAACTCAGCTGGACCTCAGGAAGTCCCGCACTGCCTCGCCATTGGGTATAATGGCCATGCCGGTTAAAATAGCACCTAGGAAAGTCCCATATTGCATTTTCACGATTACTACAGGTATCACTGCTCTGTGTGGCCTTCGTAATGGAGCATCTCCAGCTTGGATTCTGGAAATACCCGGTTAGCTGTGGTGTTTTCTTTCTTCATCCTTTTTTGTAGGCAGCAGGATGCTCTACAGGATGCAATCACCGGAGAAGCCCCACAGATGGTTTTCGAGTGTTCAGCTCACCACAGGTTAAAACCAAATCCCATTGCCTCCATACAGGAACATGGAGGCCACATTCTTAGATGAGTGAGTATTTCTTATTACATGAAAAGTAGCAAATGAGTGTCACATAAAAAGAGTTCAAATAAAATTTTTCACATTTTACAACTAAAAATGCTTCTTGAAACGACATTCTGGATAAGTAAGCTATGCAGTGGAGAAAGGGCAGAACGGGAAGGTCAGAGGCAGCCTGGGGTTTGCCTCAAAATGGCAACACAGACCCATTTGTAATGACTACAAAACAGCAACCATTCTCCACAACAGCAGGGCCAGGTGTTTCAAGGCTCAACGATGGTTCGGCATTTTCTAATTTCCGAGTGACTTCCTACTCCAGGGGTCTGCTCACCAGCTGTGGAATCCAGCTGTACAGTCTAGGGAGGATGAAGAGGCCCGCTCCCACCCCCACCCCCGACAGGCACCCTATCTACTGGGGCAGAGACCACCACTTGCCCCACCAGACAGGCAAGTGCTGGGCCACCATGCTCCAAGCCCCCAAATCAGCCCTTGAATCAGAAAAGCCCACATTTCAAACAGGTGTTTGATATCTAGAGTTGTCCCTCTCCTCCCACCCTCCTACCCGCCATTCTCCAATCAACTGAGGAATTAACTCAGTCACTTACTGGAGTACTTCATATGGCAGTGGTTTTCGCCATAAACTCAGCAAGGGAGCCTCACTACAGGGGCTTTTCTCCGTTCTGACTCCACATTTGCAACATTTAGAAGCTTGAAAATATACGGTAAGCCCTGAACACCATCCCTGAAGTGAGTGGATCAAAAGCTTGAGAGTGGGGCCCGGGCAGGTTTTTCTCGGCCCCTGGATGGTGCTGCATTGAAAACTGGGTATCAGTATCTCAGGAGAGTCATTTAAAAGAGGCTTACCAAAGGGTCCCCTATGTATGCTACATGCACTTCTCCTCCCCCTAATTGTGAAATACTGATTTTAAAATGAATGTGAGATGACTTTAGAACCTAAACCACTGTACAACACTACCAGATATTCCAAGAGCCTTAGTCTTATTGAAACCAGGGGCTGGGAAGCGCCAAAGCTTTCCAAAACAGCTGTAAGTCTACAAAAGCATTTTAAAATTGTTAGCACTATTCAAAGCCACATTCTTTCCTTGTGACTAAATAGAACCCTAGAAGATATAAAAAATTAAAATCTATAGAAAATGGCAGGTTGTTTATAGAACAAAATACTTTAGAAAGTCTTCAGGCTAAATACAGTATATAAACTAGTGTGTTCAACATAGCCAGTTCCATTCTGTTTGCAAAATACTTATTTTACACACAATCTTGCTATTGATTAAAAAAAAAACTGGCCAGGAAAAACTATGTGCAAAACAAAAGATGAACTCACATTCGTGCTCTTTTGTGTTGATGCTTAAGCCACGTTTACAAAATTACAAATTCAAAAATAGAGCTCCATAACCTAAGACTTGCCTTTAAGGAAGCGTACGTTTAGTGCAGTCTGTCTGTATGGGTTCTTGCATAGGTAGGAAGAGCATGCTTTCTGGATCAATTGGAGGCCATGCAAAACTGCTCTCATGACTTGGGGAAAAACTGGTGGGCCATGCTCAGAATGCGGCTGAAAGACAAACACTTGGGGAGTGGATAGAGAGGTGGAGTGAGACCAGAGTCTTCATTTAAATAGAAACATTGGGCTCCACCGGAAATAAGGAATCCGGTTTAGCAACAATATGCCTCTTATGAAACAAATGACAAAGTGACTGCTACTTTTTATACTTTTGTGTACGATATAGGCACTGGGTTGTCAGCAAATCTTGCCCTTCTCACCTCCAAATAATACAAAGTCCAACACACCTCACAGAATATGTGTTTTATTGAAACTGTGCTTATAATTTGCATACTATCCCAAATCCAACCCGGAAACACTAATTAGTTCTGTGTCCAATACTTGTAGTAGCCTACATAGGAAACAATGACTTCAACTGTTTACTAATTTGTCAGAATGAAATGTAATGGTAGATGTCAATCTACTTCTTAAAGCACACTTATTTAAAAGAAGTGAGTTGCTTTTGGCTTCCACTTTTCCTAAGGCTGCCATTATGATTCCCTTTACAAACTACTCTTTTTTTTTTGTCGTCATAGTGATTTTAGAGGGATGACCATTTTCCCCCCACCCCCAAAGAGTCCCCACAATTATACAAACAGGGATGACCAACTTCTAATGTAAACTGACCGCACGATGGATTCTTAACCCCTACGTACTAGAGACAGCGCAGTCTGGGAAAGTGAATGGATGAATTAAAATGTCTCCAAGGATGAAGGGCACTTTTGGTTTTCAGAACAGAACAGATTTGCTCCAGAGAACCACAAGCCTTAGCTGATCCACCAGAATCCACTGGATCCTTTTGTTCCGAAGGACCGTCACTCCGACCAGACAGCATCAGCGTTCCCCGGTCCGCAGGCTGCTCAGCTACAGCCAATCCCGGAAGCTTTCGGCTCGCCTTTACAAAGCTAAGCAGGTCTTGCATGAATGTTGGCAGAATAAATGATTACAGCAGAGTTTAAGGGAGCCTCACAATTACAATATTTTATCACACCCCAAATGTTACCATATCCACTTCTAATTGTCCAGCATTTTGTTACTTACTGTCAGTTAGGCTGCTTTTTAGGATGAGGAAATACAAAAGGGGTGGGGGAGATGGTCTAGGATGCATTGAAGGAATGTTTTTCCTTTGTGCTTCCACCTTCTATGTAAGGTATTACACAGGCAAGGTGTGGGGCTATCTTAAGGAATGACACAGCCTCAGTGCACAGGATGTCTACAGAAGAGAAATCAAGAATAAAAACATTTAAGAACCAGACATTACAGACGCAACTGTACTGTTGCTAACTTTGTGCCTACTTGGGAAACAGCTGTTCTTACCAGGCACTGCTGGCTGTCCAGCATAAGCCCAGTCTTCCAGCCTTCAGTTAATGATTCTGACCCCAAAGACACATCCAAGTAGGCTTCAAGGCGTTTGTGGGAAAACAGAATTAAAAGGTGGGGAATTTTCTTACAAACTTGCTGATGGCCCCTGGTACATGTTCATTATGCTAAATATCACCAGGCAAATAAAAAAGCAAACCCTGACACCCTAACTTCTATCAAGGGAATCAACTGAACTAAGACTGTCTCCCAAATACATACAATCTACCTCCAAAGAGCACCTCCAAAATATTGGGAGCAAAATATTCTTTTCTGTGGCTTAAAGATGTTCATAAGCTAGGGATAAAAAGATTTTCGTCATTTTCTAACCACAGAAGGATAAAAGTTTACAGTTGCATAGGCAATGTCATAAAACTCCCAATTTTTTTCCAATTAATGAAATCTGGAACGAGGACTAAACCCCACAGGCAGGCAGCTATCAGATACTGAAATCTCACTTCTGAGGCCCCAGAGAAAATTAAAGGGGCCTACAGAACCCGCCTCCCACCCCACCCCACAAGAGACTAGCCGTTAATAATGGTAAATGCATTCCTACATGACATGACTGAAGAACAAAAATTACCATTTATCATTAGGAAAATAAAACTAGTTGCTATTAATGCTTAACTTATTACAGAAGGGAAAGTGTTCTTAAAACCCTTTAATTCTAAGACTGGCTTCACAGCTTCGGACAGGAAGATTTCAAGTGAGATGGACCTAGAAGAGGTTCAAGCGAAATAAACACTCGGTTCCTAATGTTGTCAATCCTCACGCTTGGTTGGTGTTGGCCAGGAACTGAAAGCCGGCAAGGAAAAATATGAGCAGAGAGCTAACCTCTGGCTTGCTGGGAAGGTGCTGCTGGAGGCGGTGGGTGGGGCCCGCAAGTCATCCAGCAGCCACTGTTGTGCTGTACCCGCCTCCAGACGTGTGTGCAGTCAGCCAGGGAAGCTGAGAGAGGAGGTGAGCAGAGGCCCCACGAGGGCAATGGGTGACAGGCTCAGGAATCAATGGGCTACCTTGGGCAGGATGGTAACTTCCACAAGGCTGCAGCTGTTAAGTCTTAAACATTGCAAGTATCTGAAAATTCCAGCTATCCTCACAATAAATAGCCTCCAGACTTGCTGGTGAGCTGCTAATGCTCAAATTAGCAGCAAAATAAACTTTAAGGAATGCACTGGAATCTTTTTTTGCAAGAGGTATTCGTGAAAATAATAATAAAGAACAAAAGGCAGTGCAGAATTCATAGCTATGCATGTATGTGTACACTACTCACTTGATACACAGGAATACTGAAAAGGAAAATTCTACCAGATCTGTGCACCAAGAGTTTGGAAAGAATTTGGAAGAGGTCTTTCTGACCGGATGGGGGAAAAACAACAACTAAACAATTCAAAGCACATAACTTAGCATGCTAGGTCCATGACAAAGTGACCAATGCTATTCAAGGAGAACAAGGACCGTGATTCTTTAACATTAAATAGAGGGAGAAAATATATATGCTAAAAGTCAAGCAGGAAAACATTACCAGGATATCTCCGAAAGGCTTGCAAGGATGTGCATCCTATCTAGTGGGCGCTTTGTGTGAGGCCCACTTTTCCCTTTAGACAGAAATGTCACTTGCACTGCCGCCGCTGGGCAGCACAGCCTCCTTGTGGGTCCTGCTTGGGAGTTCCAGATGAGAAGTGAAACCGCGGCACAAAGAAAGCAGGCGTGGAAGAGCACGGGGTGTGCTGTGCCCCATCTATCACTGCAACCTGCCCTCACCGACCAGGCACAAGGCATCATCTCTCCTCTCCACGTTACACGACAAGGACACAGGAGCATGGGAACACAGGGGCAGCACCGAGCTCTCAGCGTGTAACAGACAAAACAAGGAAAATGGTACAGATTCACGCATCCAACTGAGAACCCCTTCTTTCCAGGAATCTGTGAGGCATTAACTGCTCCACCACATTGTAAAATCCTCATGGTCCACGCTATCAGATGGAAGGGGGCGGGGGGGGGGGGGGGGGGGGGGGGGGGGGGGAGAGGACTGAATTACGCAAGCCTGGCTTCCTGGCTCTGCCCCCTGCACCCACTCCTGGAGCATATCCTCAGTCAGGCAGCGCTCAGGGCACATCTGCCGAGGGCAGGTGGTGGACAACTCCATACCTGCCTCTCAGCACTTCCACATGTGGCAGTGGGAGAGACGACACAGTCACGAACCTGTCACCCTCTTTGACCCATTCACTGCTACGCATCCACCCTAGGCTAACTGAGGAAATACCTGAGAAACATTAGTGTTAAAATATTGCCCTTTACAAAGACTGGGAAATGGGGTGAAAGTGCAGAAAGCAACAGTTTTCCCTCGGTCTGTTTGGCTGTGAGTTAGCGTCACAATTTTTAGAGCTCCAGGCGCTACACGAGACTCCGCAGCGAGGGCACGTCCTGCACGGACGAAACCCAAGTCAAGCAGTCCCCGCTCGGCAGAGGACATTACTGAGAGCTGAACTGGTTCACAGGCTCCAAAACCAAAGTGTCCAACCAAGGCCATGAGAATCCTCTAGAAAGAAATATGTACAATTGCTAAAGGGACTATCCAGGGAGGTGTCTATAATTATTCCAGTTAGCTTGGTAACAATGCTTTGCCTATGGCTGTTATTTGGTTCAGTGGGAGGATAAGGCGCCACTTCCAGCAATATACAACCGAATTCCCCTCACACACGTGGGCACACCCCCACACCCACACACGTGGGCACACACACACACCCACACATGTGGGCACACACACCCACACCCACACACACCCACACCCACACACCCAGACCAGGCACATCACCTAGAAAATACAAAAGCGTAGAGGGCTTTGGTGGGTGGGGGGAAGGATTTTTAAATAAATAAACATTCTGACAGATAAACCACTTGGATTGCAGAAATTCACTGAGGTTTGTGAGAAGGCCGTGCAGAGGCTTGCATGCTAGAAGATGACTTTTTTGAGGATTTTTCAGCAGGCTGCTTGCCGCCAGGAGAGGAGGGCACTCCAGAGTCCAGCTGGGAAGACTTGGATCTGCGAGTGGACAGCAGGGGATGCTTGGCAGAAGCAGGGTCCTTGCCAGCTAGCGGCTCTTTTCCAACTGAATTTGAGCTGGGCAGCTGGGAGCCTGGTGGCTGGGAGCCCTTCTCCGACTTACCATCCACGGAACTCTTACCGACGGACTTGACAGAACTCCCGCCTGCCTTCCTGGAGAGCAATGCTGTCTTACCAAGGTCGGTTGACCGCCGGGTTTCCTTCTGCCTCAAGGCAGATTTGAAGAAGGACAGTCCCTTGTCCTCGGATTTGCTGTCCCTCTTCAGACCCGACTTCATGCTCATGTTGGGAGACCGCAGGCTGGCCATGGAGGAGCTCCTGACGTGCTTGCTGTCTCCTCGGCCCTCCCCGGCTCTGGTCTGGCCCACCCACGGGGAGCCCGGTTTGGAGGTGGAGGTGACGCTGGCCCTGTCAGAACCGAGGCTTTGTCTTGAGCCTTCTCTACTTAGGCTTCGATCTGAAGTCCTGCTCTTCCCAGGAGGGAAAGGTCCCCTGGTGGCAGGGCCTGTGGGTTTTTTGGTAGACGAGGACGTGAGGGGAGAGGTGGACTTCTGCTTCTGTGGTGAAGGAGATGATCCAGCGTCCTTGGGTTTGGGGGATGACTCCTTTTTGGGTTGGACGGGGGCAGGGGATGCGTGGCGTCCACTGGCCCTGGAAGAAGCATCTGCCTTGCTCCGGGAGCGGGAGGACTTGACAGAGACTTTTACGGGAACAGGAGAAGAAGGAGATGTACTTGAAAGAGATGATTCCTGGCTTGCCAAGACCGGTCTCCCCTTCCGCAAGCTTTTATCTGGCTCAGAAGGGCCTTTGGAGCTGGGCGATCTCTTGGCTGTGCTCTCTGGTTTCTTTGAGAGTAAGCTGGGGTGGCTTGGCGGCTTCACCTCTTTGACTGGAGAGTTGTCCACTGAATCGCTCTGATCCACATACGCAATCTGGTTGTTGTTATCGAAAGGATCAGAGACTGAAGGCAAATGATCCGCCAGTGCTGCCTTTTTGCTCTGTGCCTCGGCAAGACTGGAGTTCGACTTGCTGGCCTCGGGGACTTCTTTGAACACACCTTCCATGACGGCCAGAGGGGCCCGGCCCGCAGCTCTGTGCTCACGTCGACTGTGAGTGTCACTCGATTCCTGGTAAGTGCTAGAAAGGTTTCTCAGACTACCAAAGCAGGAGATGGAGACCTTGTCATCCACGGCCTCGCCAATCTTCTCCAGGGTGGAGGCAGAGGTGTGAATCGGAGAGTCCCCTGAGAATCGGGAAGGAGAATTGGAGCGCATCTGCAGCTTCGCAGAGAGAGACCATGATGGTCTCATGCAGTTTTCGTTGACAGCCAAGGGGCTGGTGACAGAGGACCTGGATGACAAGCTTTGACGTTGGACACTTCTCACAAAGGGCCGAGTCGAAAATCCCCCTGAGTGAAAGCAAAGAGAATACCATTACTCGAAGTGGACAGAAAAGTACTAATCAAGCTCTGGGGACAGATGATGGGTGGAGGCAAGGATGTGGAAGGGAGCAGGCCCTTCAGAATGAGCAGGTCTGGGGTCAGTAATGGCTCCACCATGGACAAGCTATGAGACGTTGAAGTTTTCTGAGCCTTACTTCCTCACCGAGAAGATAACAAACAATACTGTCACCATTCCCTTCACATTCTTGGTCTCTATCATGGTTCAGCAAACTTTACCTATTAAAAACTCAGATGGTAAATACTTTAGGCCTTTAGGAGTGGGCTTCCATTGGCGTTTGAAAGCAGCCACAGATGACATGTAAGCAAAAGAGCTAATAAAACTTTATTTGTGAAGGAAACAGCAGGCCAGATTTGGCCCATGGGCCAAATGAGACCCCTGGTCTAATACAGGGGGTTACTGTGACGATGAAATTTTAAATGTTCTATGTCCACCAGAGCACCTGAGCCTCCAAAAATGCTCAATAAATGTGAGCTGTGGATCCAGCCTTTTCATACACAGGACAAGTTGTCTGGCCCAAGATAACAGAGACACTGAGAAACAGAGCTAGATCAGAACCCACAACCCCATGACCTTCACTCTGTACTACATGTAAGTTGGCCTGTCGCTGTTGACAATAAATCAGTGGAAAGAACTAGAGACTGGGATACAACACACTGAGCAAATAACCTAAGTAAATAAGCCTCCCCCTCAAATATTCTGAATTACATTCTAATACTGTTAACTGTGGCAACTATAAAACTGTATAAGATCCTAAAAGGCAGGCCCTGTGCTGTGGACACCACCCAGGACATGATGATGGTTAAAAAGATATTGATTTCACCCACTACACTGCTTAACGGCAGACTGAAAGAATGATAGCCAAGCTTCCTGTTCAAATGACAGTGATTCCAAACATAAAGGCTGCCTTGAGGATAACCTCTAACCAAACAAAGATTCACTAGTCTTTCAAAGAACGTCAGGAGTTAGAAAGAAGCTCAGCAATTATAGTCCAATATTCTTATTTTGCAAACAAAGCAGCGGCCAGCCAGAAGCAGTGGCGGAGCAAACGGTAAGCTGAAGCTCTCCTAGTCTGGCATTCTTCCTCCAGCCCCCTGCAGTTCTTCTTCCATTTCATTTTCTCAGAATTATCCATCATCACTAGACGCCGAGTAGAGCGATCGAAGGGCTGGCTGCAGAACGAGACTTGTTGGAAGGTGAGTCACCATCCTCTTTATGGACGCTGAGCTCGCGCTCTCCTCCTGCCAGTTCTCAGGGTCTGGCGGCCGGTCCCCACCGTCCTGCCCGCACGTCCCTGTGAGAAGCAACATCTGCCTGCCCAGGGTGTCCGGCAGAGGGGCAGTGAGGGTAAGAGCCCAAAGTGCAACTGTTATTGGCTTCTACATTGTGCAGACCGCCAGAACTCCTGAAAAACACCTCAATGCAGAGGCAAAAGTGTCTGTCCTCAATGCTCCCAGTCTGTAAGGAACAATGGATCACACACTCCTCTGGGGAATTCAGGGTGATGCAGGGGAGAGGCCTCAGGTGAGGAGAGGCAATCCCCAGCATGGCAGTGGGCCCCAAGCAAATCATGACCTCACTCAGCTCCTCAGAGCTACAGAGCGATTCTGTACACTGTAGAAAAAAAACACATATATACATACATGCATTATAAAGATTAAAGTTCTAGCTTTCACACTAACGCTTAAAAGTAATGAAAATGCAGTGGAAAATTCTAAGTAACAGAGGAAAAGCAAACAACCCGATATAGGAGTCAAAAAGTATTGCTACTACAACTCCAGTTCCTGCATGCTTGGGTTTATGCCAAATAGACCACCTGTAAACAGGGCTCTGTGGTCAATGGATGGCTGCAGAAAAGTTCTCTCAGTCTTAGTCTCCTTAGGGTGCCTTCAAAAAATTGGGTACTTTCTGTGCCACTGGAAGAAAATGTTATTTTGAGATCAGCACTAATATCAAATTTTGAACAAAACACAAATGGCTGCCTTCTCAAATCAATGAAGTTTTGCAACAAGTTTATACAAGAACCCTGCCCCACGTGAACAAAAGAGAATTTAGATGGATTTAAGGAATATCAGAAGCCCTCAAGGCACAGACGTAGCCTCAGGTTAAGGCAATGGTGTCTTCAGGATTCCAAAGGGGTGATCTTGATCGCTTTTTCTCAGTGGACACAGGATGACCACAAGGGCTTATGGACAAGGCCAAGAAAGATGCACCAAGGGCTTTTGGTATCACAAAGCCCGTGCTCATTCTTCTGAGACAGCAAGCACTCAGCTGGGGAACTTTACCCCAGCTCCACCCCTTTGGATCCTGGCCCTTTGGACTTCTTTTCCTAAGCTCAAAGGACTCTGAAAAGGAGGGTGTGTCAAGAAACACTAGCTTCACATTTTGATTAGGGCTACTATGACTTTGTAATACTACTTTTTGACTTATACCCATATAAAATGTCACTTAATGCCACAGCAGCCCACAGCTAGGCAGCCCATTTTCTGCCATCTCCACTGACTTCTCCCCACACATTGCCGAAAAGTTCATTCCTAGATGTTTTTGAGAAACCTGGTGCGGAGTCCGTGAGCTGTCCCCGTAGCCTGCTGTCACCGAAACCTACCGTCGTCTTCACTCCGCTCCCCGGTCATCTCCACAGACTCGGAGAGCGAGGCCAGGGAGGTGCGTCGGGAGGAGGCTGCAGAGGTGACGCTGGCTTGCTTGCTCCCTGGGAGCCGGCTCACCCAGTGTTCACACAGGGAAGAGCTGGTGGAGCCTGCAGGACAGGAAGCCAAGAGTGAAGCGGAGACAGGGTCCTGTGGCCACGCGCACCGCACGCAAGTCTTGAGTGTGCTGCCGCCTGAGGGTTGTCCCCTCCAGGGCAGCAGGGACCCGCCCCCAGCCCCAGGCCTGCGCCGGGTCCACAGAGACACGATGGAAGGCACTCTCCATACTCACCATGTAGGATAAAATGCAATCACGGGGATGAACACTTAAGCTGCCAAGTCCAATTCTTAAAAGCTGGTGTCCCCCCAATAAAATGACAACAGAATCTAGTCATCCATCCACTCATTCTACAAAGATGAAGCCCTGTCAGCCAAGCACTGTTCTAAACCCTTGCAGTTAAAGAGTTCTGACAGAGTAAGAAAAACAAGGGTGAGGGTACGCTCTTTTATTTCTTGCCTTGTAAAATTTTTTAACCATTTTCAATGCTATAACACACACACACACACACACCCCTCTTTGTCTATCTGTTGTGTCAGTTCAAGGTGGCTCTAAAATACAATAGGGCATCAGCATCTGCTCTTCAGTATGAGGAGCTGAAGCATGACTACTTCAAAAAGACCTGAGGAAGGGGGGATTTCCCAGTGTCTCTCCCACTCGGGAAGGTACTGAGGAAAGGACGGTTGCCATTAGCTGCTGCTGACTTGGTTTGGACTCGTAGAAACTGTATGTGCAACGGGATAAAACACTGCTCTCTCCAAGGCTGGCCTCACAATTGAAAGGCTGTCATGTCTGAGGCCACTGTTGCAGCTGCTGGGTTATCCCACAAGTCGAGGGGTTTCCTCTTTTTCGTTACCTTCTACGTTATCAGTGTGATGTCCTTTTCCAGGGACTGAGGCCTCCTGATGATATATACAAACATCTACGAGAAGCCTCCAGATCAGGCATCCTCAAACTACAGCCCGTGGGCCACATGTGGCCCGCCGAAGACATTTATCTGGCCACTGGGTGTTTTTGCCACCGCTGCCTGTGCAGCTTAGCAGGACCCATCTGGGGCCTGCAGGGAATTTGTTCACAGTTGTTTTTTTTAAACTATAGTTCGGCCCTCCAATGGTCTGGGGGACAATGAACTGACCCCATTTAAAGTTTGAGGACCTCTGCCTTAGATCCTCGCTCCGAAGGACCATTCTAGCTGTACTTCTTCAGAGACCCATTTGTCCACTACTCTGGCAGCCCAAGGGACTATTAATAGGCGCTCCCAGCACCACACTTTAAAGGCTTCACTTCTTTCCCAGTCTTGCTTAGTCCAAGTCCCGCATGCCCATGTACAGGAAGTGAATAAAAACACCATCGTTTGAGTCAGGGCACCGCTGTTCTCAAAGTGACACCTTTACTCTTAAACACTTTAAAAAGGTCTTTTGCAGTAGATATGCTCAACGCAATACATCATCTGATTTCTTGATAGTTGCTTCCGTGACTGTTAACTATGGACCCAATTAAAATTAAACCCTGAACAGCTTCAGTCTTTTCTCCATTTATCGTGATGTTGTCTAATGAACCAGTTGTAGGGATTTTCATTGTCTTTACTTGAGTTGTAATCCATACTGAAGGATGCAATCTGATCTTCAGCAGTAAGTTCTTCCTCCTCACGCTCAGCAGACTAGGTTGTGTCACCTGTGTATCGCCACAAGCGTTCTGTCAGCCCTGCTGCCCTTCTTCGTGTTTAGCTTTTCAGATCATTTGCTCAGCGAACTGAAGAAGTCTGGTGAAAGAATACAACTCTGACCACACACCTTTCCTGATTTTATCCAGTGTACCCTGGTGTGTGCGATTCCAACAACTGTCTCTTGATCTACGTAAATGTTTCACATGAACTAAATAAAGAACTCTGGAGTGCCTAATCTTTTAAATGCTACCTGTAGTTTGTTATGACCCGCACAGCTCAGTGCTTTTGCATAGCCAATAAAACACAAGTAAACCTTTTTTTGTTATTTTCCGTTTTCAGTCAAGAGCCGTCTGACGTCAGCAATGAGACCCCTCACGCCACATCCCCTTTTG
Source organism: Nesogale talazaci (assembly GCA_004026705.1). Classification (NCBI taxonomy): domain Eukaryota; kingdom Metazoa; phylum Chordata; class Mammalia; order Afrosoricida; family Tenrecidae; genus Nesogale; species Nesogale talazaci. Next base: position 13,909 of record PVJH01019107.1, read on the forward strand.
AATACGACTTGCCTTCCTGGCAGCTCCTTACCGATATAATGCTACAACCACTTTTATATTATCAGCAGCAAGTCTTGTTTGCATGTGATGAACAATATTGGTCGGCGATTTCTACATTCTGTTGGGTCACAAATATGGATCTTTCTGGTTTTTAGTGGCTAATCTCTCAGAAGCGGACAGCCTTTTTTTCTTCCTAATCTGGTCTTAGTCTGCAAACCCTGCTGAAACCTGTCTACCATGGGGGATCTTGCTGTTATTTGGAATACTGGTGTCATAGCTTCCAGCATCACATCGACATGCAAGCACACCACCACAGTATGTGTAATAAACGGACAAACACACAAAGAAAGATGGGTGAGGACACTGGAATTCCCACTTTCTGTTAATCGAGTTAGTGGGCAGAGAGATGGGTATCCTGCTGGGGACCTGACCCCAGCAGCAGGGTCACTCTGCCTGAGTGAAGTTTCCGGTCAGCTACTTCAAACTTTCCTCCCCAAACTTCAAAGGGACTAACGTTCTCTAACCTGAGCACACACAACCCTGTTCCCATCTCCGGTCACATAAACTCAAAGTCTGCACTAAAGCGCATTCACCCTTGGTTTGCATCATTTGTGGCTGCATCGATATCCCAGGTGTGGCTATGAGTTCCTGCAGTTCTGGCATACAATGAGCTTGACCCCAGCGGGCTAAATCAAGCCATTACATACCATTATAGCTTTCAATCATTCCCCTACCAGAAGAGGCCAAATCATCTTACCAGGAAAATGAAGAACAAAGCAAAACCTTGCCTCTTTCTAATGGCACTCTACCTTTTACAAAATGCGTTAACATACATTTACCTAATTTGAGGTATTCAACTGCACTATGAGGTGGGTATTAGTATTACACCCAGAGGATGAATACTGTGGTTCAGAAAGGCGCAGGTGCCAAGTGCCCAAGACAACCCAACCCAAACACGGCAAAGCCCGGTCGCAGTGCTCTGTCTAAACCCCTCATGTTCTCTCTGTTTGGAAGGAGTGCCCTACACAGTCTATTCCAGAAGTAAACACAGAGCACCGGCTTGGTGCCAGCTCTCCACCCCCGCCCTGTACCACGCTCGCACCCAGCTGCTCACATGGGCACCCTCATTTCCTTGACTCAGATTATGATTCCAGATTGACTACAAATATGAGATTTCATCTGACCAAAGTGACGGAGTTGCGAGACCTTCTGGAGTTAATTACAATCACCTGCTCTGGGAGGAAAACTGCCCAAGAAGGAGGGTTGGCCTTACCCGCCACGGAGCTATTGGCCGACCAGGAGGGTATAGCCGTGCGCCGCTGGTAGAAGAGGATATATGCCGTCTGTGTGCAGACTTCGTCTTCGGACAGCTGTTGCACATCACTGTCATCAAAGCAGTACCAGAGGCCGTCCACAGAGTTCTTGCAGTATGCTGCCGGAGAGAGCAGGGTCAGTACCAGGTACACACGCACACCACCCTGACAGACACGGGCACACCGGTTCACAGGATTAAGGTTGCATGTACTAGCAGACAAGCAGGCTGTTGTGTGTGTGTGTGTGTGTGTGTGTGTGTGTGCACGCGCATGCGCGTGGAGTCTTTATTTCATTTCATATTCAAGGAAAATGTTTGGGGAAATTCTAATTTCTTCCAAATAAGGGGCAAGATATTCTATTTCAGCTGAGAAAAAACACTTTTTTACACATAAATGGGACTCAATCAGAATTAATTTTTTGGCAACAAACGGTGTCTTAACTTGGCAGGGGTGGAAGGTGCTACTGGTTTCTAGTAGAGGGAAAAAGTGCTGGTAAAGTACACAAGACAGCCCCCCTTCCCCCCTTCTACCCTCCCCAACAAGTTATTATTAAACCAAAATGTCAAGAGTGCCAGGGTGGAGAAACCCTCAACATTTTAGTGCTTAGTAAAGATGGGAAATAATATGAATAGCAATGACAATAGTAAGTGCTAAACAAATGTTCGCTTATTAGCTGCTCCTATTATTTATATCGTATTTCTATTTAAGCAGCTTATTTAGTCCTATGGGATCTGCTCTATCACCACTTCCACTTTATAGAAACTTCAAAAGACGTGGAAGCTTGCCCTTGGCCAGGCAGCTAGGAAAGGGCAGAAATGAGGGGCAGTGCATCTGAGCCTACATTTAACTGTGCTTGCCTCAGGGAGCACACAAACAGTGGCAGTCAAAGACTCGATCGTGTCTCCCAAATGTATGCATTGTAACTCCACCCCGTGCCTGAGTGTAATTCTGGTAAGGTTCTATGAGTGTAGAGTGCATCTGAATTCAATCACTTTTGAGATCAAGGAAATGGTCTCAAGAGCAAAGAGGCCAGGGGATGGGTGGACAGAAAGAAACCAAGCCAAATTGCAAAGACTGATGCCATGCAGAGAAAGCCAAGAACCCAAAAAAACAAAAACTAAAGGGAGACCTTCCCTGAAAGCCACCAGAGAGAGAGCATCTTTCCTTCGCGGGCCAGTGCCCTGAATTCAGATCTTGAGCCACTAAACTGTGAGAAAATAAAGGTCTGCTCATTAAAACCACCTATTTGTGGTATATCTGTTACAGTGGCCCCAAGAAACTAAGATAGCACGAAGGTCTCTTAAAAAACAACAAAGAGATAATAAAGTCATGAAACTGAAAAAAAAAGGAAAGAAACGAAGACAATGACTCTCATATAAGTTCCCTGGAAAGCTGAGAAAACATGAGCTCATGAAAGCATCTGGTTTTTGCTCTCAACTCACATGTTTACCCTGAGGTAGAAATAAAGAACATTCAAGTACCAGCAGGAATAGACAAAAACTTAGGTGTTCATGATGTCTTGCCATCCTATAAGGCTATATGAGGAGTGTTATAAACTTGATCGCAAAAGGTACATCACACTCTAAAAATACACACTGACTGGAGTGTTAGAAGATTCAGCTGATTCCTGAGATAGACTCAATATGGCCCTTCAGCAGGGGTAGAAATGAGGACAAATGGGGGAAGAGTGACACCTCATAGAAATGACCAAGGAACAGAAACTTAAAAAGAGACCTTCCCTTGGAGCCAAAGTCTGTCCCTAAGGCTGAGCCCTCAATTCAGGTTCCTAACCTCAGAAAGCACAAGAAAGTAAATTTCTGCTCAATAAAGTCACCCACTTGTGGCGTATCTGTTCATTTCCTCCAGTTTTATATTGTTGACATGTAACTTTATAGAATTGTGATCTGAAAAGATGTCTTGCTATGCACACACACATAACTATATATTATGTGCTATGTATATGTATAGCTTTAATTTATCGAGGCTTGTTTATGGGCAAAACATATGGTTTGTTCTTGAGAATATTCCAGATGAATTGGAAAATGGTTACTGTGCTGTTGTTGGATGAAGTGTTGTGTATAAGCTTCGGAGGTCAAGTTGATTGGTTTGTGTGATGTAATTATTTTGTGTGTTGAGTTTCTAGTTCTGCCGCTTACCAAAAGTAATGAACGACAGCCTATGGAATTACTGGTGGTTGCTGGTCCAAATTGGAAGAAGGGAATGGTATCAGAACTTAAACTGTGAACACCCTATTTGCAAAAGGCCAAGGATGGCAGTGGGAACACAAAATCCACAGGCAAGGTCCCTACATGGAGTAAGCCTCTGAGGAATTCCCCTATGACCACAGTCAAGGAATGAGAATTACCGTGCTCACCAAGCATTATAAACTCCATGGTGGCGGATGCAATTCAGCTAAAATGTAATACCTGATCATTTGATCTTCCTTTTGACCCATTTTAAATTTGTTCTAGTTTTCATTATTTCTTGTTTTTTTCCCTCTGGTTTATTTTCATATTGTTGATCTTTTCTTTCTTTTTTGAACATATTTGCTGTTAACACCCCGTGGGGTTCCAAGACAGTCAGTGTTCACAGGGGCAGAAAGCCCGTCTTTCTCCCACGCAGCTGCTGGTGCTTTCAAATTGCTGACTGTGCATCTCTCAGGCCACCGTGTAACCAATACACTACGAGGGCTCTGCATGAACTCCAGGATAAGCAAATACAGAGATAACGACTGGTGAAATGGCTTATTGGGGGTGGGGAAGGAGGATGTGGTAGAAAAGGTGAGAGAGAGATGGGGAGCAATAATGAATACAAGAAGGGAGAAAATATTCTAGGGCTGAGCCCCCGTGGCCCAAGTGACTGAGTGCGGGGCTGCGGCCCGCGGGCTTGGCGGTTCAAATCCAGCGGCGGCTCTCAGGAGCGGCACTGGAAGCACCCACGACCACTAGAGGGCAGTGATGCCAAAAAACAAAACAAAACAAAATGATTATAGTGATGCTCACACAATTCCTGTTCATATGCTTGAACTGTGGAAGTGTATGACATGTGAATTAAATCTCAATAAAACTATTTTAAAGAAAGATTACAACCCTGGAAACCCTTTGGGGCAATTATGTTCTATCCCACAAGGTTGCTGTGCATCAGAAACAACTGAGTGATATCAAATTTGGCTTCACAATTCCTATCAACAACTTATCTTCTACAAGGAGAGCTGGTGGTGCAGTGGTTACAGTGTTCAGCTGCTACCAGAAAGTTGGTGGTTTGATCCCACCAGCTACCATGCAAAAGAAAGAGGTGATGGTCTATTTTCATAAATAGCTACAGCCTTGGAAACTGTAGTAGGTAATTCTACCCTGTCTTCTAGGGTCTCTGTAAGCTGAAATTGACTCAACACCAATGGATTTTTAACTTTTATGAGTTTAGAGGAAATTCTGAACATAGATATCTTCTTTTCCAACTTGAAAGTGCTTCCTAGGGTAAGTAGATGTATGATTGACATCAAGCTGAGCTCATTCCTCTCACAAACCTCTGTTGTTTACCATACATACAGATTGCAAGAATTCAAACTAAAAGAGCTCAGGAATAAAAGGCTATTTTGCACCCAAGCAGCTTCCCCTACCCATTTCTTTCTTGAGGGGGAAAATCTCAAAACCCAAACCCATTGCCTTCGAGTAGATGTGAACTCATAATGACCTCGTGGTTTCTGAGGCGGCGGGTCTTTACAGGAGCAGACTCCATAGTGCTCCCATGGTGTGGCCTGTGATTTGCAACAGTGACCTTGCAATGAAGAGTCCAACACCCCCCAAGGGCACCACCGGCTCCTTTGAGGGAGAAAGGGCGCAAGCAAAGAGCAGGCTGAACAAATAAGGAAGGGCTGGGGCAGTGAGGAGACCCCTTTGCCTAGTTAACAGGAAGGCAGCTTGATGGCTACCTGTTCTGAAATGAGCCTCGGGGATTTAACAAAGCCTACCTCTCCTCCACCCTCCATCTACTCTATGACCACTCTCTCCTCTGGCCTCTGTCGAACCCAGTATTGGCACTTCCATCACACAACCATTATCACACATTACTGGGCTTCTCTCCTCTTGCTTGTAACTACATCCTCACTACTAGCTTGTACTTCAGAGAACAGAGGTTAGAACTTGCTTATCTCTGTACCTGTCCCAATGAAAGCTATATGAAAAATCCACTGCCATGGATGGATTCTGACTCCTGGCGAATTTATGTATGGATTCTGAGAAGGTAAATCCTCACAGGAGCAGACACTCATTTCTCTCCCACAGAGTAGCTGGTGGATTTGAACAGCTGACCTCACAGTTCTAGCCTGCTAGACAGGAGGTGTTCAGTGTAGTGCGTACAGCGTAGAACAGCAAAATCTTGTAGAAAGACATGGGAAGGAAACACCATACATCAAAATGTTACCAGTGGTTGTTCTGTATGAGATCAGCCATGGTGGGTGATATTCTTTCCATTCTCTCTACTCTCTAAATTTCATGAGATGCATAGCTGCTTTTATGAAGTGGAAAATATACTTAACCTTAAAATAAAAGGAACAACCTTTCCCAAGTCACTTTAAGGACACTATGCAATGGCTCACAAGCACTCCAGCTAGAAGTTAGAGCCTCAGAGAAACAGCAAGCAAGTACACAAAAATTCATCCTGGGTTAACCAGACCATGCCATCTCCTGTACACACCATTCCCCAGCCCTGTCAGATAACTGGATAACATGCTCAACTCAGGAAAAGGCTAAGAAATTTTGAATGATTTTTTCTCAGTGAGAGCCAGAAGAGGAAAACTGGCCTTCCTGGTTGGCATGCTGCCTGCTGGGAGATAAAGGCAGGCTTTCTAAAGGGAAGGAGCCCTGCCATAAGCAAAGTGTGTCTGAATGAACCGTCAGAAGAGACGCCAGCCTCTTGCATTGCAGACCTGTGTAGTGCCCCCCTTGCATGGTGCCATGATGATTGCACACAGCATACAGGTCATAGATGTAGTCCTCCGGGTCCCGCCCAAGTCCATAGGGCCGTCTCCATGGGGACCAGTGGGATGGCAAACTCCAGCTGCTCTGGCTTCTCTTAACCACATGAGGAGTCATGTCCAGGCCAGTCAAGGGAAATTTGACCATGTTCTGAAGTTTCATACGCCTATCTCCTTCCTGTTTGAAGAAGAAATACAAGTTTAGGTAAAACTTTAATACAAACAGAAAGCAGATCAGTTTAGCATGGAATGTGTACCCTATCAGTTGAAGAGGTTTGATTTACCTGTCTGATATTTTCTAAAATACACACAAAACAGGGGGAAAAAACCTAATAATTTTAATCATCCAGGGTAAAAGAACAGAACTGGCTTAATACCACTCAGAGTGGAACCAATGGTGAATCATTTATAGGGTTTAACACACGCACACACATACATGTACACGGGTTAACTATACATAAAGGTTAGCCCCTTGTTCACCACTGGCTCCAGTCATTAAGAATCTGAGTCTTACTTTCCTTATTTTCTGCACTTTTTTGTTTTTCGTTTGCTTGTACTGGAGTTGATCTCAGATGTGTTTGGTCATTGGGGTGACTCTTTTGAAGTTGTGATGTTTGTTTTCCAGTCTATGAAAACCAGGACTACTAAGTCTATAGGACAGCAAACAGAGTAAGGGTTGTTGGGAGGGGTACAGTAGCGGTGGGGGGGGGGGGGGGGGGGGGGGGGGGGGGGGGGGGGGGGGGGAGAAGGGAGATAAAGGGAGCTGATGTCAGGGGTTCAAGAAAGAAAAGAATGTTTTGAAACTTATTGTGGTAGCAACAGTACAATACTACTTGATGTAATTGAATGATGAGATTCGTAACTCCCAATAAAATGGTCTTTAAAAAAGTAGACAAAGATATGAAATAGTCCACCAAAAATGATAGTCAATGAATAATAAAATGTTCACCATCATTAACTATCAGGAAGATAAAAACAAACAAAACACTAATTCTACTAGCTTTTCTTTACTTAGAAAAGTGACAAATTCTCCTGGTTCATCCTATCTGTCACAGGGGCAGGAGATTAAAGAGAGTAATAGGCTATATCCGGAGAAGCAAGTCATAGTACCTGGCCCAGAGCAGCCGTTTTGTAAGCGGTGCCTCTTTCTTCTCTACCTTGTCCAGTAAGTCACTGAAAGTTAACGGTGACGAATCTCAATATAATATATTCGGTTAGTTGATGATCTTAGATAAACTCTACTATTAACCCACAAGGAAATCCTTTGAAAAGGGGAGGGAAAAAAATCTTTGAATGGGTATTTAGTGAATGTTTCACCTGCCTATAAGAGGTTAAAAAAAAAGAGAGAAGGAATCAGACATGGATAATGCCACCCCAACAGGTTGTGAATCTATTAGGGAGAGACCCATTCTAGTAGAACAGGTCCCAGAGAGTCAGAAGGTCAGGCTCCAAAATCTGGAACTGGGTCTGTGGTTAAGAGAGTGTCACCGAAGCCTTATGTACGAGGCAACGTGATCAGAGTTGTGGGTGAAGTGTGGAGGCAGTGTGCAAAACACATCAGAAAGGCTGTGAGAAACCAGCTTAAAATCCACTGCAACTGCCATCAGTGGAAATGTGCCAACACTCTAAACTGGCAAGGTGACGGCAAGGACAGGGAAAAGGGTACACATGTCAGTGGAGAAGCACAACCAGCTGGAGAGGTGACTACATAGATGTGGGAGACAAGAAAAAAATCAAAGGTGGCACTGGAAGTTTTGTGCCTTCAAAAGATACCATGCAGAGCAAATAAGTGTATGCCTGTGGAAGGAGCAAGGGAAGCCTGGGAGCCATTCCTTCACGCAGCTAGTCACCTGCAGATCCGTGCAATGCCCATTCTTTGTTACCAGAGGCCTGCTGTAGAGTAACTTCACCAGCAAATCCAATCCCTCTCCTGAGTATGTTCACTTTTCTCCATCTCGCCCTAACAACTCTATTCCAAGTCATTAGCATCTCTCCCCAGGCAACTGGTCTCCTTGCAATCATTCTCACTAGATCCCAAATTGTTCTTCACACAGCCACCTCGAAGATCTTAACAAAACACTATTTGATCATGCTGTGACTATTTAAAACTTCATCACTGCATTCCCTCTCTGTCTAAAAGGGTTGACTTCCCCACTAGCCAAAATGCCCTGCTTTCAATCCCGAGGGCAGGCTACACATCCTTAGGCCACCGGGCTTTCCATGCCTGTTCTCTCTGTTGGGGCACTCCCACACCATGTGGGTACAACCCCCCCACCACCTCATCTTGACATCCATTCATCTCCCAGACATAAAGTTTCTGAAAGCCAGGGCTCACAGCTGCCTATAACCTTTGCCTCCAATTCATTCCTCCTACAATGGAACCGCTAGGGAAATCTTGGACAACCTTTTTGACAAAAGGGATCCACAAAAGCCGATTTTCTTTGTATGGGTTTGTGACTTATCTCCACAATGACTGGTATACAATAACTCACTGGAAACAGGGTGCCATCTGTAGAAACAGATGTCCACCTCGTCCCCAAGTGACCCCTACCTACAAACATCAAATACAAACCCAAAAGCTCAAATTCTAAGACAAACCCGCAACAGGAACTTAAAATGCTTGCAATATGAACTACTGTATTTAGTATTTAAGGGGTCACAGGAGACAGGCTTCTCGCCTTTTGTGTGGCAACAGCAGACTATAACCCCAAATACAAGGACAGAGCAACAAAACCCTACCCCCAGGCTGCAGGATAGAGCAGAGCTGCCTCCGAGAATGGGTACGGCTGTAATCTGTCAAGAAGCACACTGCCATACCTTTTTCCTACTAAGGAGCAAGGGAGTTCAAACTGCCAACCTTTCGGTTAACAGCTAAGCTCTCAGCTACTGTACCGCCTGGGCTCTTGCTGGGGCAGATCTATACCTGTCATTTACACAGATCAAACAGGTACACTGAGAGCCTCAGCCATCGGCTTATTTTTCCCTATGGTAGAGAATTTGATTACCTGCCGAAACCTCTTCAGATGTATAATCAGCACATCAGGCAGAGTCCACAGGCTTAAAGTAATACTCCCCTGCTGCAGCTGCTTACAGTGTGGGCAACGCCAGGCATCATCGGGGGCAAGCTGAAAACAAGAACCAAGACTTCTGTTAGTCACCACTTAATGTAAGATGTTTGCTAGGAAGAAGTTGGACTAGTGTCTTAGCCAGCACAGGGCACAACTCAAGAAATGCTCCAGAAACGGAACCCAGCCCATTAGGGGAGTAAATGGCAAAAGGCAATCAAAGCTGGTGCCTCGCCAGAGTTGGTGCCCAAACGTCAAGTGCAGATTATACCTCAGAAAGGAACAGGTAAATAGTGCAAAAATGCAAGCCCACTGCCATCAAATCGATTCTCACTCAGAGTGTCCCCATGTAGTGTTTCCAAGGCTGTGAATCTTTTTTTTTTCAATCATTTTATTGGGGGCTCATAAAACTCTTATCACAAGCAATACACCCCTCCATTCTGTCAGGCACATTTGTATATTTGTTGCCATCATCATTCTCAAAACATCTGCTTTCTACTTGAACCCTTGCTATCAGCTCATTTTTCCCTTCCCTCCCCCCTCCCCCTCCCTCATGAACCCTTGATAATTTAAAAATGACTATTTTGTCATATGGTACACTGATGACTCCCTTGACCCACTTTTCTGTTGTCTGTCCCTCTGAGAAGATCCTTGTAATTGGTTCCCCCTTTCAACTCCACCTTGCCCCCACTCTCAGTATCCCTACTCTCTGCACCGGTCCCAAAGGGATCATCTATTCTGGATTCCCTGTGTTTCCAGTTTCTATCTGTGCACAGCCCCTGGTGTAGCTGGCTTTGTAAGGTAGAATTGGGATCATGATAGTGGGAGGAAGGAAGCATTTAAGAACTAGAGGGGGAAAACAAATCAAAACGCAGCATACTCAAGAGCTTCTTTGAGTGTTTAAAAAACTAAGGATATTAAAATTGATAGAAGAAAACTTACTGGATGTCTAACTATAGGAGGTGTATTTCAGTTTTTTCAATTACTATAAAAATATAAAATACATCACATCTCCCAATTAAATAAAAAAGAGAGGAAAGCTGTCTGTTCCATCAGTCAAGGCTGCAAATCCTGATGGGAGCAGAGCGCCTCAAGTCTCTCCTGCCGATCAGCTGGTTGAAGAGCAAGACCACTGCCTTTGCACCTGCCTCACAGCGTCACCAGGGCTCCATGAATACTGCACAGAGTATGCGAAAGATCGCAGAAGCACCTCGAAGTACTTACAGCCCTCAAATTCAACTCATCTCCTTCCTACCCTGTACTGTTTCTTCTTCCCTCTTCCCAGTCTCCTCCGCCTCCACTGCCATCAAGTTGATTCTGGCACCTAGTGACATTGTAGGGCAGAGTAGAATTGCCCCATCGAGTTTTCAAAGCTGACACCTTTGTTCTTTTCATTTAAAATAAATCTACCCATTACCTTCATATAGTCCTTTATTGTTGTTATTGAGATGGCTTCAAATTTACTGCATCGTTTTTTCTTTTGTTTGTTTGTTTGCTTATTGTGGGCATCACTGCCCTCTGGTGGGAGTAGGAAGCCCAGTCTTGCTCCTGGAGAGATGCTGCTGGATTTGAACTGCCAACCCTGTGGGCCGCAGTCCCACACTCAACCACTACGCCACCGGAGCTCAGCCCTGCATAGCTTTTTCATTTCAATGTGAAGAGTGCTCTTTGGGATTTTTTTGTTTGGTAGGTCTTGTCATGAACTCCTTGAGCTTTTTCTTTTTTTTTTCCCCTTTTTTTTTAAAAAATGTAAAAACCAACCATTTTTTAGAATTGTTTGCACTGCCTTAACTCACAAAGTATAACTGTGCCAAGTAATACCCATAACATAACACATACCTCCTCAAAGATTTCTGCTCGAATGAGTCTACGTATCTCAATCACCTGTGAGCTTTAAAAAAAATTTTTTTTATTTAATCCTCTCACAGGTAAAAGTCTGCAGATTGGTTTTCCACTCAACATTCTGTCCATTATGTTTCGAGACACTGAAGGCAATCCCCAAACATCACAGCTCTCATTCCACTTCTTCTCTGTATCCTTGGTTCCACTAGCCCTTTTTCCTAGTCCTTCCTGCCGCAGAGAGCTTCATTCCTGGGCAAATGCTGTCCTTTGGGGCTTGTATGACAAAGAGGAGCACACTTCCCTGGCGCTCCTGTTCACCTTAAAGACCTGTGCAGTGTTTGCCTAGAAGTTGGGCCAGAGGGGTGAATTCTAGGTTGGAAGGCTGACTTTGGGGCACCTCTTAGGGGTTCCACCAGTCTCCAAAGACCAGCACACGAAGTCTTTTTTCATGAGTTGGACTTTTGTCCCCCATTTTCCTCCCACTCTATTGAGGACCTTCTATGGAAGCTTTGAGAGAGGTCTGCAGTAGCACCTAGGCCCCGTCTAGCTCTTCTGGTCTTAGGGGCACAGAAGCTGAGGCTCACAAGCTCCATTGGTCCTTAGACTGTATGATTTTTCCATTCATTTTAAGTTTTCTTCACGCTGCTTTGCTTTAGGCAGGGAGAAACCAGCAGTTGACCTTGGAGGGCTAGGTTTATGCCACATGACCTGTCTGTAATCTTTATGGAAGGAGACTGCCACCTCTTCCTCTGGTTTAAACTGTCAACCTTCCCGTTAGAGGGCAAGCACCCATCACTGTACCACTAGGGATCGTGTGATCTCCACTCACTGCCACTGAGTCAGTGTTGAGTCAGTGACCCACCCCCTGTGGATTTTTGAGACTGTAACTGATTAAAGGAGTAGAAAACCCAGCCTTTCTCCGGAGGAGATGCTGGTGGTTTCAAACTGCCATCCACGAGGGTTGGCAGCCTAACTCGTAACCGCTGTATCATCTGAACTTCACTAGTAACAGACAATTCGAAGTCCTCACTCATTTCCTCACCTGGATTTCAAGTGTCCTAATGATTCTCTTCCCAAGAGCATTAAACTGTACCAGGACTTCCCTAAAAATCCTGCCCCAACGACTACATCCATACCTTTCTTTCTTTCTTTGTTATCATTTTGAGGAACCATTCCCTTTATGTACACCAAGAAAAGGGAGCGGGAGGAACTGGGTGGTAATCTGCACCAGGCCCCACAGAGAGGTCAAAAGAGGACTGAGCAAAAGCCACTGAACTGAGCAACTCAAGGCCACTGAGCACTTCAGATGACTGTGTGAGAAATGCAAGAGAGAAAGAGAGAGAGGTCTGGGCGTGAGCAACAAGAACAAGGACCACTTACGGTAACCTTAAGGAGAAAGGCGGGCATAGTAACGTGAAAGGAAAGCGGGACTGAGGTTCATATATGCTTTCCCATGATGAGGAGTTCCAATCATGTTTGTAGGTGAAGGTGGGCAGTTATGAGACTTACTGATAATTTACATAAGTGACTATAACCCAATGTTTATGGAAAGGGGCACATAGCTGAACGTTCAAACTGGCTTTCATAAATTGTAACTGACTTACAGTACGGATGCTGTGGCAATGTCTGGTTGCTACTAGAGTTTCTGAAACACTTCTCTGCTGTCTGTACACTCTTGTTGACAGCTCACGGAGCTCCTCGATGGCCATGACTCACAGCTATGCTTTGAACATCGCTGGTCTCCCAGCCTGCCTAGAAAATGAAGGAGGCTCTCTCAAGAGGCACTTTCAGTTAGTTTGCTTAAAAGTTTCTTCCTGTAATCTCCAATCTTTAAGCCCTGCCTTTAAGATTCAATTAAGGCCAACTCCTTATTCACAGAGCAGTTCTTAAATTTCTGAAAATAATTCCCAATCCCACGAAGGTCTCCTTCACCCAATGTATTCAGCCGTGCCATGACACAATGCATGGGAGAGGAATGAGAAGGAACCAGTCCACTCTCTGGGTGGCTCGGCCACCCTCTCAAGTGAAAACACCCAAGCCAATGTCAAGAGCGGCAGTAACACCACCTGAGTACTGGACACTTTCTAAGGCCGCACGACCCTGGCTAACATTATGATCAGTACTACTGGTCACACAGCTAACTGCTAAAATCTCACCACCTTCCCTATACTTGTACTTTAATGTTAGGACTCGATGATTAAACTTCCCAAGTATAATTTATTTATTCATTCATTGACGCATTTATTGAACACCTTTTTCTGCACCAGGTGCTGCTCCAGATGCTATCCTATTTAATGAACAAGAGAGATGGCATGCTTGCTACTGTTGAGCTGCTGGTTTGCCCTTTACTCTCTGCCTCGCTGCCTGTGCGCCAGCCACCATGGCCTCATTTCTGTTCCTGAACCATGCCAGGTGCCTGGTGGCTCTGTAGGTGAAGGCACCTGCAGCCGTTCCACACGTGAAAGATGAGGACAACTGTTCCCCCAGTTAGTCTTGAAAACTCTCCTAGGGTCACTGTGAGTCACCATCTACTTGATGACAATGAGTTCTTGTTTACTGTCTGTTGCCCTACTGGGTTAAAGATGGCACGAGGGCAGAAATCTGGCCTGTTTCCTGCGGTACCCCCAGTACCAAGTGAAGTGCCTACCACATAGTATGTATTCAATAAGCATTTGCCAAATGTGGGAGTCACTATTAACATGCATCCTGCTAGCTTCAACTCATCATCCTAGATTGATGCGGCACTTTGGAGAATTCTGGGTTATCAAGTGCCCTCCAAAAGATTTGTACAAGTCCCAAATCCCAGGACCTGTGAAGGTGACCTTATTTAGAATTAGGTTCTTTGTAGATGTAATTAACTGGATATAAGGTCATCCAGGCTAGGAGAGGTCCTGAATCTAAGGACTGAATGCAATTTCTGTCTTATAAGACCAAAAGTAAGCACACAAGTACGCAGCAAAGAAGGTCATGTGAAGCAGGAGACAAGATGTTGAAGTTACACACATCCAAGCCAGGGAACACCATTAATTGCTCTGGACTAGAAGCTAGGTATTTGACGTTGTGGATCATAACAAACTATGGGTGACAGAGAGAAGAATGGGAATCCCAAGACAATTCACTGTGCCTCTGCAGAACCTGTAGATGGACCATGAGATGGTCATTCAAACAGAACAAGGGAATACAGCATGCTTTAAAAATCAAGAAATGTATGCATCAATAGTTCAAAATGTTGGCTTATGTGAAGAACTTAAAAGAATCAGGATTGGAGACTGATTAACAAGTTGTGATATGCAATGCCACCACCTTGCTTGCTGACAGGGAGGAGAGCTTGAAGCACTTGCTGGGGAAGGGCTGCAGCCTTGACTATGGATTGCAACTCAATATAAAGAAAACCAAAATCCTCACAGCTAAACCAGAAGGCAACATCATGATAGACAGAGAGTACACTGGCCTGCCAGGCATTTCATCTTCTTTGGCTCTATAGTCGACCCTCATGGAAGCAGCAGTCAAGACATAGTGTACTGGATACATCTGCTGCACAAGACCTCTTTACAGTGCTAAGGAGCAAGGATGTCACTTTGAGGGTGAAAGTGCACCTGACCCAAGTCACAGCATTGGCAATCGCCTCACATGCATGTGAAAGCTTGACATTGAATAAGGATGAAAAGACCACTCAATATGTTTAGATTATGGTGCTGGTGGAGAATATTTAAAAAGAATCAACAAATGGACTACCAAAAGAACAAACAAATCTGTCTTGGCAGTACAGCCAGAATGTTACTAAGAAGCAAGGCTGAGGAGACTTCATGTGCACGCTGTGAGGAGAGCCTGGACCCTGGAAAAAAGACACTAAGCATGGTAAAGTAGTCTCGTACCAAGTCTGACTGTGAGCACAGCACTGAGCTCACTGCTCACATATTCAAGGCGATGGGCTGACATCACCATGGGCGCCAACACAGCAACTGCGAACATGGGGCAGAATCGGCAGTGTTTTGTTACTGTACGCAGGGTTGCTATAAGGAGGAACTAACTTAGGCAAGAGGTACAGAAGACGACTGTCTCTGAGCTTGGTTGCAGATTGCTGACCCTTGGGAGTGAAAGAACACATTTCGATTGTTTCTACCTAGTTTGGGGTCATTTGTTACACCATCCCAGGAAGTAAGTGTCAGCACTGTCATCTACAAAGCTTGCTCCCCCCAAGCATTCTGACACTGTATCTCCAAATCCCTGTCCCCACGCCCACCTGTGCGCCCACAGCCTACTGAGGAAAGCAAGAGAGGACACTCATACAAAGCCTGCAATGAAGCCATTTCAAAAGCAACTAACTGTTCTATAAGCAAGTCCAAAACTAAAATCCTATGTCTTAAGAGAAACCTTTGGTAAAGATATTAGCTAAAGTCAACTTGAGAGAGGATTCAATGAAAACACAGAAGCTACTTTCAAATACCAGAAGGTTGAAAAAAGAAAAATTAGTCTTCCTCAATTTTCTTAAAGAATTCAAAAGATAAAACTAAACAGGGAACATATTACAAGTCAGCTTCAGGCACTATCAGAGCTAGCAAGAAACTGTATGCTTTTTGAATAAGCAAATGAATACCTCATAACAAAAGGCTGGATAATCACTTTCTCGGAACACTCATTCAACAAAATTACCAAGTACGACTGTGTGCACAGCACTGAGATCAATGCTCTGAGGCATCGCTCCCAACAGAAGTTTCTGCCCATGCCGGAGCTATTTGATATTAGAGCCACTGACTATGTCACTTACAATGTGGCAGGCACAACGAAGGAACTATAGTTTTTAAATTTTCATTTCATTAAAAAAATAAATTAAATTTAGATAGTTGGTGACATTTATATTCTTAGAAGGACCCACAGTAGTGCAATGGTAAAGCACTTGACTGCTAACCAAAAGATTGACGTTCAAACCCACCAGTCGCTCAGTGGGAAAAAAAGACTTGGCAGTGTGTTCCTGTAGATATTACACATAGGCAATCAATGGGGTAGTTGACTCTGCCCAATGGGCTATCTGGTGGCACAAAACAACTACACGTATTCGTGGACAGGACCAAAAAGCTGAGGATCACGGTTTCAGTCACTCCATAAATTATTGCAAAATCAAACCCCAAAATAAAGTTCTTATTAACCATGGAGGGTTTTAAAAGCACAAATAACAAAAGTTCCCTTATAGAGCATTTCAATTAATCAAAGTTTTCTGCGAAGTCAAACTAATTTTGGTTAGCAATTAATTCTGATCACGTCCCAAAAGGATGAGCACTCGACACCCATCAAGTGTGTAGCGCCTAAGTATACTGCAGAATCTTTGAGCGCTTCCAGTGTCATTGGATCAGCAGTTGCCCCTACTGCCCTCACCAACCAAGAAATGCTGCCCAGCCTCTTACCCGCTCCTCTTTGGTGTAGAGTTGGAAACACTGAGATAAAGTGCAAGTCTGAGGCTGATGGTGGCGCTCCTTTTGCAGACGGACACTCTCCGAGTCAGGGATGTACTCATCTTCAGTATTTACAAACAAGCTGCAACCAGGGAGGAAAGCATGTATCCGCAAAACCGACATAAAAAAAAAAACAAAAACAATTATAGCTTGGAAAGTGGCCATAAATACATCACAAAAAGATCAATGTGTACAAACAAAAGCAGTAATTCAATTTTTCACTATTACAAAATGTGTTTGAAAGTTCTTTAGCTACCAGGTAATTTTCAAGAAATAACCTGAAAACTATTTTTCTGGGACTGGCCATGAACCATGCTGACTAATCAAAATATGCTGCTCCTCATGTTTAAAATCTACATCAACAGTTTGCTAAAGTTAATGGGCCTGAACTTTTAAAAAATTCAAAGCAACTGGACCTATACAGTTACTTCTGTCTCTAGGAGCAAACAAACACTCTCGGGTTTGGAGATCTGGAAGAGAGAATGTAATAAAAAGGAATAACAAGCTGCTTTAAATAAAGGACTAGCCATACATTTGGATACTTAGCTAAAGAGAGAGAATGACATTTCAACTAATTTAAAAGTTCAAAGATGTGATACTGATACATATCAAAACAATGACTTTGTCGATGTTCAGTAAAAAGAAATACTCACAAATCCTTTGTCTCCTTGTCCCATTCTACTACTAATTTCACATGAGCAGTCCCACCTGGTCCACACGATTTTAATGCCCTACAGGATGGGGAGAGAGGGGGAGAACTATACAATGTTTTCCAAAAAAGGATTTTATTTCAGTGTGATGATGCCCTATCTAAAGCTGAAACATATAATTAGTGAAAGCTTCCAGACTAAGCTTCATAACCTCAGATGTAATAACTAGTTTGCATCTGGACTAGAAAAAAATCCTTAAAAGGCGCCCAACAGGGAAGTAAACATATTGGAGAAAATGCGGAATCACATTATCAGGCTGTCAACAATTACTCTGAGATTTGCCTTTTTGCTCAATTTCTCACTGGCCCAATAGCAAGTGGGGAACAGTTCCCCCTGGAGCAAAATGTTTTCGTGCACCTACCTCACCACCATGCCTCTGACCATACTGAACGCCATCACATGTCCTATGACTTGCTACCCACCACACACACCCTGCCTACGCCATCCAAGTTACGTCCATTCACCAAGGCACCACTCAGATTCCGTCTCCTTCCTTCAAAACTCCTCTGGAGAAACCCTTCCACTGTCAACCTTACTCAGCTAGCATCCTTCATGTTGCACGGTATTTTGGATTGAATCTACTACATCTCGTGTCCAAAACCAAATAGGGAGTTATTTTCTAACTGGACTATGTTGTATAGTTTTTAGAATCCTGAAATACAGATACAAGATTTGTTGGCGGGGGGGGGGGGGATCTATAATAAAAAACAACAGTAACTTGAGTATCTATGCTTACATATCCATACAAATACATAAATGTACATATAGTAGTAGCCTATGTTTCTATTTTATTAATATTTTACATAAAAAGCATATGTTTTCATGGTGCTTCAATTCAGAGTGAAGTGATAAATTCCACTAGGGGTAGAGTAGGGATAGTATGAAGAAAGGTTTACAGAAAAATAATTATGGAGAGAGAAACCAGACATGCAAAGGCATGCAGATGAAAAAGTATAGTATGCTAAATAAGCACCAGTCCTGTGATACTGCTAAAGACACTATTTAAGAGGGTGAAGATAGGAACAGTGAAACAGCTCTTAAAGGAAGCATTCAGGGTTCAAACTATGAAGCATCTCATAATCTGTGAAACCTGGACTTTACTTTTTAAGCCAAAGATATCACTGGAATGTGGCACAAATAGAATTCTATCTTGGTAAAATCCAATCTCAGTGATAATAAAAGTATAGCTTATTCTAACCACACCCACTCCAATGAGTCTATTCGAACTCCAAGTAACGTTCTGTGGGTTTTCTAAGGCTATAAATATTGACAGGAAAAGATAACTCATTCTTCTTCCATGAAGCAGCCGGAGGAAACACCAATCTTACAGTTAGCAGTCCAAAAGCACTGCTTTGTTTCCTAACATCAATATGATATGGCTTTTCTGATTTCAGTGGAAACATTAACACGTATTATTTACAAATACTTATAAAATTAAAATAGGCATTTAATTTCTAAATGAGACTAAGGAATCTACCACATTTATGTGGAATTCATAGTAGAGGTTGCTTGAAATCATGTATGAGCATTTAGGAAAGTGAAGGTGATTGAATTGTTTTTACCTTTCTACCGTTGGATGGCATAAGGGTTGCTCCTCCTGGGGCAACAGGTATGTTATCCCCACAACACTGACCACCCGCAAACTGAATGGACACACCTGTATCAGACATTAAACAAGGGTTAGAATTTCTCTTCAAGTTTACCTGTTTTAAAGTGGCATTTCCATAGATCAAGGGGATAGTGAATCTTCATTTTAAATATAAAATGCTTCTCTGTCACACTCTGCTCGGTTGTTATCTGTAAGACTGTTAACTATTATCTACCCAAGTACCATCTACCTTTCATATGTTATGCAAGACGAGCCACACAGTGCTTTAGCTGAACGCTAACTTAATGGTCCTTAATGGAAAATGTAATTTTTTGGCAACAATCATACTTTTTAATATATCAAAGGAATATTTTACCAAAATGCCTCCAAGTTTATCATGAGGTAAACATAGTAAACAAATATTATAAAGACATGTCCAGCAGTTCAAAGAAAACCTTGTAGCAGTCAGGACAGGTTCTCTGTTTTGAAAATCTGAACATAGCTCGTTTTACACTGAGGGCTTCAAACATCCCAGCTTGGGGTCTGGTCTTCCCCAAGAACAGAGATCTGGATTTTAAATCCCATTTGAATAATTTTTTTTTTCACAAGGTACACAAGCACGCTGTGCTGGAGTTATCAAAATGCTCACAAACCTGAATGCAAACGGTGGGCCTCAGGAAATACTTCATCTTCTCTAAAATTTCCTTCTGCAGAAGGTCCCATGCTATTGTCTTCTCTAGGTGCAGCACAAAAGGCAGCCCAAACCTAATAAAGATAAATACTGTAGTACCTTTAAAAGTACGGCACTTCCTATAATACTATATTTCCTTTTTCTTGATCTTTTCAAATAAAAGCACAATAAAATTGGTTTTAAGACCATTCTCAAAATAAAATAAATAGCTGAGCCCCGGTGGCATAGTGGTTCAGTGCAGGACTGCAGCCCACTGGCTTGGTGGTTCAAATCCAGCAGCAGCAAGGCTGGGGAGCTCCAACGACCAGCAGAGGGCAGTGATGCCCCCCCTCAAAAAATAAAAAAATAGGAAACTTAAAGCTCTCATTAATAACTTACATACCAAATAGTGTCTAAAAGGAGCGGATGTTAAAATAAAGCAGCAAGAGCATAGGGCCAGAGGAGAAGGGGAGGGGGAAAAAGGGGTAGTGGTGGACATGAGTTGACAAAAAGCGTAAGTCAAACAGAAAAGGGGGTCAAATGCCAATGAACAGATGGAATTAGAAGATCTTGCAGGCAACCAGCCATAACCTAGTCATCTTGAGCTACTAGGGGAACACTGGCAAGAAAGTGACACCCCAGGGCAGAAGCCATCTGGCCTTTACTAGGCTTCCTCTGTCACTGATGGGATCACATGTATCAAGAGAATCAGAGACGAGAAAGGGGCTATATGTCAGAATCAACCAATCAACCAACCCAAACCTAACACACTGCTATTTAGTAAGTCATAAGACAAAGTACAATGGCTCAACAGTTTCCAAGGCTGCAAATGTGGATGGAGGCAGACTGCCCTATCTTTCTCCTATAGAGCTCAGGGGTTTGAACTGCCAACCTTCTGACTAGCAGCCAAGCATGGTAACCACTGAACCACCATGACCCTTTGAAATCACTTAAGGATCTTAAAGGAATTACTGGGCTGAGCCCCAGTGGCATAGTGGTTGAGCGGGACTGCGGCCCATGGGCTTGGTGGTTCAAATTCAGCAGCTGCTCTCCAGGAGCAAGGCTGGGCCTCCCACACCTACCAGAGGGCAGTGATGCCCTCCCCCACCCCCCACCCCCAAAAAAAGGAATTACTAAGCTCACATTTGAACTGATCTGGTGTGAGGCCTATGCACTGAGAGTTTTTAGAGATTGTCAGCTAATTCAAATAAGCAGCCAATGTTTAGAGTCATTAGTCTGCCCCAACTTCCACTGAAGCCTCAGTCATTCCATTCTACTTATAACACATGCATTTCTTGTAAGAAATTTCCTCAACTTGGAGTGCTTCTTTATGCTATCTCTTTCGCATCCACATGAAAACACAGTGGGGGATTCTTTTCCAGCAAGCACACTGTTGGGTAGCTGTCACTAACAGAGCACCAACCACACAGGATGTAAATGCTGCCTGCTGTATTTTCTGCCTCCACCAATTCACCACACATTATCTGATAGCAAAACGGTGACTTACATACATAGTTGGTCCTCAATAACCCAAGAAACATAGCCAATGTCTAGAAAATAGCAATAATAGTCAATAACAAATGTGGAATGAATGAGTGAACGAAAAAATCAAGTGAACAAACTAACAGATGAACTCTGCTCCAATCCAAAGCAGCGGTACTAAAATAAGCAAGAAACCAGTTCCTCTTTGTAAGTCTCAAGTAGTTTACTCAAATTACTACTCAACAGAGAAATTACCTCCATAGCATTGGGGTCTGACGTAAGTCACAAGCAAAAGAAAATCATCTGGCCTATTTCTCACATAATGATGCTTTCACTCTGAAGATACCTGCATCAGAGCCTGAAGCAAGATGGCAGCTGCATGCTCCCATCTCTGAACGAAATACCAAAATAAAACAAACAAGCAGAATGTTGCAGGAATAACTCTGTCAGAACCATCAAAAGGTCACAGCCACAAAGTGAATGCTAAATCAAGAAAAAGATGATAATCAACAGAAGGAAAGCTTAGTTGTCTACAAGTCTGGGCTCTAGTCCCTTCCCTGTCCAGCACGTTCTTCTTGAAACGTGGAGAGGGATTCTGATCTCTGCTGCTCAAGGAAGCAAAGCAGACTTTACTTGCAAATGAATGTCTGCCCTCACATGTCTAGGGCTGCCTGCCGGAATGAAGCAAAAGGTACTGTCTGAAATGTGTGCATGCTCATGGAGGGCTGAGGGGCAGGGCAGAAAGCAACTTAAGACACCAAGAGATAAAGAGTGCCATAAAGGCACACAAAGAGGTGCCTAAGGACCAGAAAGAGAGTTTGCAGATGCTATTTTAGAAACAGAATGACCAATAAGCATCACACATGCCCTGAGCAGGCTGAAAACACAGCAATTACCCAGATTTTCACCGTAAGCTGTGCCAGTACAAACCTGGCTAAGGATCGGAGGAGGACACAAGCACAAAGTCAAATTGCTAAGACTAGGAAAAACGGTTTTGTATTTTGTTTGCTTGCATTTCTCCTGGAATTCATGAAAATCTTGGTCACAACACTAGCTGAACCAAGCTAAGGAACACAGAGACTTTCTGTACACATCAAAGGTGAAAGCATTTGCAAAAACAAAGAAATCTGATTTTCAGTTACCATATTACAATATTCAAATATCCTCATTTAAAAAAAAAACTAGGCCCATTCAAAAATAACAAATAAAGTGAAAGAAACTGTCCTAGTGGAAGTCCAGTTAATGAACTTATTAGACAACAACTTTAAGACAACAGTATGCGATATATTTAAAGAACCAAAGGAAAAATAAACAAAGAACCAAAGGACATCAGGAAAGCAATAAAGGAAAAGAGAATTATCATTAAAAGGCTAGAAATAGTAAATGTAACCAAATATAAATGCTGGAGCTGAAAAGCACTATAATAGAAATAAAGCATTCACCGGAAGGACTAGGCAGCAGATTTGAGCTAGCATAGGAAAGAATCAATGAACTAGAAGAGAAGCACATTGACCTAGGTGAAGGATATGTCAAGAAACAATAGCTTCACATTTTGATATTTTTGCCTAATGCAGATTTCTATTATTTTTTGAAGTAATACTTGCTAACTTATCCTTGTATATGGAGCACCCCAAGCACATTCTTCAGTGTCCACTGATCATTCCCAGGATACACCTTATACTTGGTCATGAAACAAGTTTTGATAAAGGAGTGAAAGAGTTAGCTTGCTGTTAATCAAAATACTACAAACTATAACATAAAAAAACTCAAAATGTAACAGCCCTTGCAGCAAAAATTTCTTTTATGTCCAATCAGTAGGAATGTTCTAACTCAGGATAGAGGCAACTAGGCACAAAGCATGCCCTATTCAGAGGCCTCTGAGGATGGTGGCCTGGTACGGCTAGATTAGAAGCATCCTCCAATTTAAATAAATAAGGGTGGCATGAAACGTCAAAGGATTGTGGCCTAATGCCCCTACCCCACCCCACCCCAGGCCCAGGTAGGTATAGACAATTTCCTATGATGATTGTTTTCCTCATATTGTTTCAAGTATCAATTGTATCTTGTGATCATCATAAAATCTGTTCACTGCCTTCTGCCTGAAAGACCTGTTTTTGTCACATAATTTGGGGTAGATAGCTTTTTTGATTTCTCACGAACTCTTGAAGCAGTTTGATGAAAGCAAGCCCCATTGTTCTCATCGTCGAGCATTTCAAAATAAAAATAATAAGAGTTTCTCAAATCAACCTGGTCTCTGTTTTGGGTTGCAAACCTGACAGGCAATCCTGGCTCCTTGATTCCCAGCAGGTGTCTCAGTACATTTTAAAAGATTGAAATTATACAGAATGCCTTTTCCAATAATAAAATGAAGCTAGAAATCAGAAAAATCAGAAATGTTGAAAATGTGAAAATTAAATAGTACGTTATTAAATCAATGAAAAATCCAAAAGGAAAATCCTTCCAGATGAGTATAAAGGAAAGCACAATATACCAAGTCTTGGTGGATACAGCAATGGCCATAATCAGAGGGAAATGTACAGAGATAAAAAAAAACACATTAAAAGATAGATTTCAAAGTAGTAACTTAACTTGACAATTTTAACCAACTGAGGGAGGGTGGGGGTGGGGAGGAGAGAGAGAGAGCCCCAAACTACCTGAAGGTTAAAAACAACAAAAGTTAGAGGAGAGATGTATGAAGATTTCAAATAAAACTAAATCTAAGATCACGCAAAAACCAAAATTTTGGTGCTTTGAGAAGATTAATAAAATCAAACTTTAGTTAGATTTACAAAGTAAAAGAGAAACTACAAACAACTAAAATCAGAAACTAAAGTGGCAACAATACTTACCAATGCAACCTAAATAAGGAGTGTTACAGAAACATACTATTTAAAAAATTGGGCACTAAGAAATTAGGTAACCTAAACAAAATGGGGGAAAAATCCTAGACACAGATTCATCACTAAAATTAACTCAGGAAGAAATAGAAAATCTCAACAGACATACAAGTAAAGATGTTCAGAATATTTTTTTAAAACCTCCTGAGAAAAAAAGGAAATGTTCAGACTTCACTGACAAATTCTACAAAACATATAAAGAAGAATTAACACCAATCCTCAAATTATTCCAAAAGATGGGAGAAAAACACTTCTTAATTCAATATATGAGGCCAGTATACTGTGATATCAAAGACAAATAAAAATATCATAAGGAAAAAGAAAGAAGGAAAAACTAGTCAGTATCTTTAATGGATACAGAAGCAAAAATTCTTAACAAATTACTAGCAAATCAATGTGACATAAGGAAGATCAAAAGGAACTTATTATTGGAATGCAAAAGTGATTGAATATATGAAAATCAATCAGCTAGTACAAAATTAAAACAAAGAAAAATCACTACATGATAATTTCAATTTATGCACAAAAGGCACTTGATGGTACCAACACATTTCATAATAAAATATGGCAACAAATTAGTAACAGAACATAAGTTATCCAATATAATAAAGGACACTTATGAAAAACTCCTAGTTCACATTATATGCAATGAAAAAAATTGAAAGCTTTTACTAAAAGATGAAAGAGCAAGATAAGACTGCCTACTTTGACTACTGCTATTCAGCATTGTACTGAGTCCTATTCAGGATTATTATGCAAGACGACAAATAAAAGGTATTCAAATCTAAAAGAAAGAAGTAAAAACGATTTCTTTTCACAAGTGGCATGGTTCTATACATACAAAATCCTGAGAAATCTAAAAGAAAGGTTAAACAAGTAAGCAAATTCAGTAGAGTCATAGGTACAAAATCAATATACAGAAACCAGCATCATTTCTATGTACAACCAATGAACAATATGAAAAAGAAATTGAGAAAATAATAATGGCATCTAAATATATATAAAAAAGAAACATTTAACTAGCAAGGTAAAAGACTTGAAAACTATAAAGCATTGCTAAAAGGTATATAGAAAGACCTAATACGACACTGTGCTAAGGTCACCCCAAATCAACATATGCTAAGAGAAGAGTGATAATGAAATCTTACCGGAAATTCAAGTGCGGGGCGGGGTTGGGGGGGGGGGACAACTACAACACACATGCATGTTAGTGGAGATTACACTTTTGGTGGTGGCTAAACCAAGTGAAGCCACCTTCTTATCAGGGAAGAAAGAGACACTTATCAATACTTACATAGAACCCAAGGGGAGAATACACCTAGGACTACGTTCCTAATTGGACACTTTTGACCTGATTTCTATCCAGCGTTTGGCGACCCAGGCCATGTGCCATAGACCACTGGGACTTTAAATTCTGTCCTCTTGAAGCACACAACATCCTTCAGAGGCCACACCAGAAGGATTCTATGTGGAAATCCCACTATGCCAACTGGGCTGTACCTCAAACTCACCTGTAGCAAATTTAAGGAACTGATTCCTTGGACTTAAGACTGAAACACCTTAGGGTAAGAAGAAGCTGATGACTATTATCCCAAACTTATAGAACTGGTGGTCACTGAGCTTTGGTTCGACTACCATATAGTTACTATTTTAATGCCTCCTTGCTTCCTTATGACATGTATTAGATGGGTGGGCATAGTTCTGTCTCTGGGAGTGAGTGTTATTGAAAGTTTTACCCTATCACTAGCCTGTATTGTTTGTGTAACCATTGCCAAGTCTTTTAAGTGTTTAATATCTACAAATCAACAATTCATGTAGAAAGGTCTGAAAAGTTGGTCTATGCATGTATAATTTCTTTTCTCACCAGTGATTTAGATTCTATATCATTGTTGAAGTCAATGACACTATCAACAGAATCCCTTATGCCCCAGGGAGGTGGATTTGGGGCTCACACTTAATTCTAGCCCCACTCTAGGAACAACATGTTCTTAGGACACGACCCTGCTCTAAAATAGCTACATGGACAAATCTTGAAAAGATTACACTAAATGAAATAAGTCAAATACAAAAGAACAACTATTAAATGACCCCACTCATATAAAATATCTAGACTAAGTAAATGCATTGAGATGAAAGTCTGGGGCTGAGCCCCGGTGGCGTAGTGGTTGTGCGCGGAACTGCGGCCCACTGGGACGGAGGTTCAATTCCAGCAGTGGGGCTGGGCCTCCTACTCCCACTGCCGGAGAGCAGTGATGCCCCAAAAACCAAAAAAAAAAAAAAAAAGAAAAAAGAGATGAAAGTCTGTTAGTGTCTACCTGGAATGATCTGAGGTAGAAATGAAAGGTATTGAGTTTCTACTAAGGGTTATGGAAAATCAGATATTAGTAATCATTAATATATGCTTAAAAATAGGTTAAAATGAAAAATACTTTATTATGTATTTTTAATAAAAATAAATCTTTTTTGTTTTATTTTGAAGACTAACATAAAGGCTATTCTGACAAATAGTAGAAAGAACATTTTTTCTCATGGAAACATTCCTAATCTGTCTCTATTGCTATTCAGATTACACTACCTTTTGATAAACTTACTTAAAGAGATATTCTAAAACTCCCATTAATGCTCGCAGAGGGAAACTGAGATTTGAGAAAGATTGTCAACCCACAAGTTTCTGGCTTATACAGCTGAATGAATAGAGGTGCTATTTGGTGAGACAAGAAAGACTGGTGAGTCGTGTTTATAGGAAAGATAAGCAGTTCAGTTAGAGAACTAAGTCTGAGGTGCTTGTACCGGGCAAGCAGCTATGTCAACTTGGAGGAAGCAAAAAGCAGCTAAGAAAGCACCTAGACTAATGACTTGAGGCTGAGGAAGAGTCTAAGGTGAAAATAGTCATAGGAAATGGGCCATTAAATTACAAGAGTGAAGAGCCTTTCTCAGATTCTATTCTTCCATTTTCATTACACCTCCACCCTACCTGCCCTCCACCTCTCAAAAAATATGTCAACTTACATGGGTTTCTAAGTATTTTATCAAATATCAAGTACTGGAAGTAAGGGTTTTCCACCCCAACTGCTTAAAAATGTTTGAAAATATTAGACTCCTAATACCTAAATACCTACTTGAAAACAACTTGCTTCTTACCTTTTCCCTTGCTGCCCAGTGCAGGCTCGATTACACACCAAAAGCACAATCTTGTCACCTCCGGCTCTTGTGGAAGGCAAGTCCACTTTGCTCTGCTTTGCTGCTGTTTGTGTAGGGGAAGACAGTCTATGGTGATCCAGGCCAAATTTCAAGTGGTTTAGATTGTTATTTAAATAAATTCCTGAAATGTTAAAAAAAGTATGTCATTTCATCACTTCGAAATTCTCGGCATCCATTAGAAGAAATGTACATAATAGAGAAAATAAGAGGATAGCAATTGCGTAAGTTAAACTGCAACCCAACACGAGAACAAATGCTCTACTGGGAGATTCTCTACCGAACCGCCAAGGTCGCTTCTTTAACAGCCATTACTTTCTTTAATGCAGTCTAGTCTTAGTGAGGCCTCCTATCTATCTTAGGAAAATTGAAAAGTACAACTCTTCATGTCAGTATTAGATTTAGAAATGCAAAATTGCTGAGATGATCGACCAGGGAAAATTTATAATGAAGTCATCTTACCAGCATTCAAAAGCTGCTCTTCTACAAGTAGCCTCCTGTCCTCATGGTTGGCTCTGTCCTTCTGGCCCAGACGCCAGCTCTTTTGGGAGGGACCTCGACTCTTCTCTCCCTCTTTACCTCTATAAACTCCTGGCTGTTTATATGAAGTAAACTCCTTGTTAATTCCAAGGCATAACCCTCTCCGAAGGACCACAAACCAACCAATCCTTCCAGGTCACTCAATTCTATGTTTTTAAAGCCATTCTTTGCTTAACAAATTGATCGATCCTTACAAGATGGATAAAGTATGCCAATCACAACGCAGACTGTACCCCAGGCCCAGACACAAAGATCCACGTCATGAAATTGCTTACGGGTTACTGCAAAAATTTTAATCAACCCAGACAAAATTAAAAGCAACACACACTCAAGCAGAAAACAACCTGGCAGCTTCTTCCCCACAAGTCGCTTCTTCAAAGAATGCAGGCAAATGTTCCTCATCAGGACTCAAACTCATACAACACGAAAACCACTGC
This sequence comes from Nesogale talazaci, assembly GCA_004026705.1. Taxonomy (NCBI): domain Eukaryota; kingdom Metazoa; phylum Chordata; class Mammalia; order Afrosoricida; family Tenrecidae; genus Nesogale; species Nesogale talazaci. The sequence continues at coordinate 42,076 of PVJH01019107.1, forward strand.
CATAGAGTCAAACCCAAATTCACACACAGTGCCCTTGTAGGGCTGGGGAGCACTACTCCACAGTGTCTGAAAGCCGTAAGTCCGTCCACATGTCAGCAGACAGTCTCTTCTTTCTCCCAAAGAGCAGCTGGTGGGTTTGAACCACAGACGCTGCAGTTAGCAGTCCAACATTTAACTCACTATGCCTCGGAGTTGGGGGCGAGAAGTGGTGGGAGATGGGGCATCTCTAAAGTTTTGTTCCAAGGAACCAAGGTAAAAAGGCTACATAAAAGAATTCACTTCACCACAAGGAAAAGTCAACCCTGAGACTCATATAAAATTCCAAGAGGTTTCCAAAAAGCCAACATAACTCATTTTAAATGAAAGAACAAAGAAATGCATACTTTCTGATTTCAAAACCTAGCTCCAGTTTGTCCAGCAATGTGGTACTGGTAGAAGAACAGGCATATCTCTAAGCCAATGGATTAGAACTGTGAATCCAACATAAAACCACGTAAGGAAAGCTAATTATATTTATGCATCGATTTATTTCACTTTGTGAAATATCTAACCTGTAAGTTTACTGGTCTAAGATTTTTATTCAGATTTTTCTTTATGCCTAGCTTATTCCTAGTTCATTAAAACTAATCTTCATTCTATGTTGCTACATTAGCACTTTTCGTGTCCTCAAATCTTTAATCTTTAACAGATAAGTTGGCAAATTGTGGGGGGAAATTCCCTTGATGACTATTTTCTTATAATTTTTCACTTTCCTCTCATTCTTTTTTTGCACTATGTATTTATTTGTGTTATCCAACTTACAAAGGTCTTCATTATCATGATAATAAATATACTGTATATACTCAGATATAAGCTGACACAAAATCAGCTAAAGCACCTAATTTTACCACAAAAACTGCATTAAAAATGTGCTTAAAACTCAGCTTATACACAAGTATAAAAGGCATATAATTTTATTAACATCAAGTCATTAAATTGTGTACTAGATATTAATGTAAGTAAATATAATCATACTTTCTATCATTTCTATTGTCTTCATCTTTGCTTTACTTTTAGGCATTTTTCCTAAAGACAAAAGTAACATACTCAATATATAATTTGAAAGTATATATACCATTTTTAATTAAAACACCTGTAATTCTAAAATTCAAATATATCTTACTAATGTTTTGACGAACTTCTAAATTATATTTTCCATTTAGCTACAAAAAATATTTGAATAAAAATAAGTGCAGATTGCATTTTTATTTCATATTACATGAATTATATCTTCTTGTGTCCTTGAAAATCACTCCTAACACATAGCATTTTATGCCACTCACAACATTCAGTACAGCAAGCCTCCGCGTGCCTGGGTCTGGAGTGACCCTGTGCATTCCTTCAGTGCTTGCAAGAACAGTGTTGACATAGTTTGAGGCCTTGCTCTGCACCAGCTCCAGAGTGAGGTTATAGATATTTCAGACAGAGGAAGGAAAAGGGGGG
>PVJH01019108.1:0-43621 GCA_004026705.1 Nesogale talazaci
CCTATCATCAATTATCTGAGAAGAAAAGTCTTCTCATTGAAATACATAGTAATTTCAAGTTACTATTCCACGACGAACTGTCACTGTATGAATGAGTATTAAAGGGAATTTGAAAGATGCCAAAGTGTATTGGTCCCATGTGTTCCAAGGACCTAACCATAGTAATTCTCAAGTATGGGATGTCATTAGACTTTTTTCCTTAAATAGGTTGATCCTCTTTATAGGAAAGAAAACACGTCCAGAGAGGGTTCGTAACATATATAGTCTAGTTTGCTGATTAGGAAATGTAAAGGACTTCGTCTTCTCAAACCAGCTTACAGTCCATTTGTGAATCATCACAAATGGATAGTTATCACAATTCTGTGTGCTTCTAAAGTCTGGCATAAACGGGAGATTTTGACAATCTTCAGGACAACTGCTTACTCATGAGGAATAATACCATGGATTATCAATAAAAAGTGCATCACTCAGGAGGGGTGGAAAGTTCATTGGGATCTATCAAGACATGTGTAAGATTAAAATAAGGTGCTGGCAGATTTGGACACAGCCATAATTTAATGTTAATGGTGTGTTTAAATGATTTTTTTTCAAAGCCAGTGGTAACATTAACACACTGAAATAGGTACACTCAGGGAACCAGAACAGTTGTGCATAGGTTGCGAAGACTGGAGCATCCAACATTAGGTAAAATTACTGATGCTAGTCAGATGGAGCTAACATGTTAAAGGAGTTTCATTCCAAATATCAGTGGTGGTCATAATGTTTATTCATAAAAAGATCTCAAGCTTCTTAATTAAAAATAGAGAGTAGATTAGTGCTTGTACAATAAGTTCTTTTAGTAAATTTACCAGAAGACAAAACTACACTAATAAACAGAGCTATTATAAAGATCATAACTATTAGGCCAGGTGAAAAAAATCTCAATTGCTAGGATAAGAGAAAGGCCTCCTTAATGAAGTTAGATTTGATCACTACTGGAAATACCAAGAAATGGCAGTACAGGTGTGTAATCCTCCTAGGAATACCGGAATACTGGAATACCAATAGCTAAACTAAGTCTCGTTCTATGATTTTGGGTTCAGCTGTCTACTCTGACCATTGGGGCACTTAGATTTGAAATGTTCTGCCAATTGACAAGTCCAAACAGGTGCTTTAGCATTCTCCAAATGTCATGATTAAAAAAAAAAATCAAAGGATCACTTTCTTCTAGTTTCTCTGCACAGAGGCTAAAAACAAGAACAAAATATAATCCGTTCTAGCAACCTCCTAACTATAATCCATTCCAGCAAAATATAATTTGATTGGTGTCTTTTCAAATAAGCTCAACTTCTGGAAGCAATATTAAGTAAAGGAGAATAATTAGGCTTTTGTTCCTCAAAGGTTTCTTGAGTTTGCAAGTATTCTTTCATAGACTATTGCATTTTAGATTGACAGTATTTCAAAAACTCAAGTTGTACGTTATTAAATTTGATAGAGACAATGTAGGGAAGGATCATAGACATTCTCAAACTTATTTTATGATGAAGCTTATGAAGCCCAAGAAGAGCTCTCCTGGGTTGAATTGTGCTCCCTCCCCTGAAAATATGTGATAAATTGATTATGACAAAATTCTCAGTGAGGTGAGAGTTGTATAATAATGTAACTGGGAAGTTATGCACTCATTCCCCGAGATAAGATGTGATGTGGTGTGCAAATCAGTAGTAAAGTGTAAGGGGGATGCCACTGACATAGTTAAGTCAAAAACTTCATCTGATATTGGGGGCAATTCCCTGTGGTGTGGCCTGCATTACTGTAAATTTCATAAACAATAAAAAGAGATAAGTGAATATAAAAGGAGGATCTTCAGTGTCACCAAGAAAGAACATCTTGGAATGGAGTGTGTGTTTTTCACTCAGGTTCTAGGGATTGAAAGCTTTCTAGACTCATGGGAAGCTAATGCCAAGATACCTGGAGATCACCAAGGGATGCAGGTTCCACAGACTTTGAAAGGAGAAAAGGACTTTTCACCAGAACTGACAGAAACAGAAAGCCTTATCCTAGACCCAGCACCCTCAATGTAGACTTCTAGCCTCAAAAGTGGGAGAATACATTTCTGGATGCTAAGCCTATCCACTTGAATGTTTCTGTTCTAGCAGCACCTGGTGGCACTGTTGGTTAAGTGTTGCACTACTAACAGCAAGATTGGCAGTTCAAACCCACTTGCAGAGCCACAGAAGAAAGATGAGGCTTTCTTCTCCCAGAAGGATTTGGGGAATTTCAGAACACTTCATTGTGTTCCTGTTGCATATGGATCAAGAGGCAATTATTTGAACAGAACAAAGGAATACAACATGGCTTGAAGGTATGCATCAGGGTTATGTCCTATCACTTATTTAGCCTGTATGGTAAGCAAATAATCTTAGATGCTGGACTCTATGAAGTAAGACGTTGGTTGAAAGCAAGGGAGACTTGAAGCACTTCCCGATGAAGATCAAGGATTGCAGCCTTTAGTATGGATTACAACTCAGTGTAAAGAAAACAAACATCCTCACAACCAGACCAACACACAGCCTCATGATAACACACAAAAAGATTGAAGTTGTTAAGGATGTAGTTTTACCTGGATCTACACTCAATGCAAACGGAAGAGTCAGAAAACTTAAATGATGCATTACAGAGGGGAAAGCATTACTGCTTTGAAGTGTTGAAGAGGAAGGATGTCACTTTGAGGACTAAGGTGAACGTAATCCAAGACACGGCATTTCCAATGACTTCAGATGTATATGAAAGTTGGACAATGAATATGGAAGGCAGGAGAAGAATTGGTGCATGTGAAGTCTGGGAGTAGCCAAGAGTATTGAAAGTACCACGTACCATGAAGAGCAAACAAATCTGTCTTGGAAGCGGTACCGTCAGCATGCTCCTTAGAAGCCAGGATGGTGAGACTTTACCTCACATACCTTGGACATGTTATCGTGAAAGCTAAGTTTCTGGTAAAGGACCCCACTCTTGGTAAAACAGAAAGTCACCAAAGAAGAGAAAGACCCTGAAGATGAGAGATGGACACATGGCTGTTAACCATAGGCTGAAATGTAACAATTGTGAAGAGTATGCAGGACCAGACAGTGTTTTCTTCTGTTGGACCCACAGTGGCAATGAACTGGAACAAACTCAATCCCATCAAACAGCAACAAAGATGTATGGCCACAGAACCCGATACACGGTCATGGTGACTCAGTCTCAACTCAATGGCCCTGGTGGCATTGTTGTCTTTTAGCAGCGCTCGATCGGCCGAGGAATGCTTCTCAGATTTACAAGTGCTGAAGGGAGAACGTAGAGTCCAAGATAAATCTAATGATGTAGAAACTTGGATTTGGATTTTTATAATGCCGTTGATTGTTTTCATAAGCCAATAGGATTATGGATGATCAGATCAAGGCATTGTCTGATACCTGAGGAAGATCCAGTGTATTTCTTGAATAATTTACCCAGTAAAGTAGGGTACTCTGTCACTGCGGTCTTTGATGCTGCCCCCTTACGCAACATGTTTCCAAAGAGGTATTTTGCTATAATAGAAGCAGTGGCATGACTCCCCAGTGGGGAAATCTATAAATAACTACTGAGCCATATTTGTAATCATTTAGAGGTAGACATTAGGTAAAATCTAACTGACATTGAAGCATAGATCAAGAGGTAAAAGCTTAAGAATTACCAGGATTGTAAAGAGGGTACAAAGATTCTTCCAAAAGTTAATGGAAAATGGCATTAAAAGATAACAGAATTTTTCCATGAACTTCTTGAGTCTTCCTCATAGAACACGGAACAGACATATTCAGATGACCCCTTTCCCCCCCTCAACAGTATTTCTGTAAATTTTTAATTATCTTATATCTCCACAGATGGTGCAGCTACCTAGTGTTGTTACAACAGTAAATGTGTACCTGGCTTTAACAAACAGAAATCAATGCTCTTCGTTTCGGAGGTTAGAAGTTCAAATTCAGGGTGCCAATTTTAGTGGAAGGTTCTCTTTTTCTGTCATCTCTGGAGCAAGGTCTTCGTCTTCCTTCAATATCTGTGACCCTTTGGGGATTTCCATGTGTCTTGGTACCAATCTTCCCCTGGGTCTAGATGGTTTCCAGCCCATGGAACCTGGGTCCAAACCACACTCCATTTCTGGGTCTTCTTTCTTGGTGGTGTTGAAGTCCTTCATTTTCATCTCACTCCTTTCTCCTTTCATTCCTTTCGAGATAAAACATGATACAGGCTACACCCTTATATTGGATAATAACTATGACTTGAGTAAGTATAGTCTATCTAACCCTAATCCCTTTACAACTGATCGCCTAGTAACATCAGATCATAACGTTGGGGTGATAACACAATTACATAACTGGCAAGTCACAATTATATAGCCAACAAATCACTAAGAATCATGTACTAGCCAAGTTGACATATTTGCAGGAACATAATTTAATCAATGACCAAAGAAATATTTTTAGGCAGGGTCTTCATCATAGGGGCATGGAAAAGTTTAAGGAGAAAAATTTTAGCATGGAGCTCAATGTCAGAGTCTGATATTGATAACAATGTGGTTTTTTCCATGTTTCCGTATCATCTGACTAGGCTAATAGTTGATTTTTCAAAAATTTTGCTTTGGTGCGTTAGGAAAAAACCTACTTATTCCATGAGAATAATTCTCCTAAAGGAACTTTCATGATTACTGGTGTTATGATAGTTGCAACAATGAATTAGGAAACAACCTGTCTAGAAACTGTCTCTGCAAAGTTTGTGGCACTGCATCCAACTGATGTTTTGGAATTTTGTTTAATTATGGCATTTCAGAAAGGAGCAATAAAGCATCTAAAATATCTGATACTGACACCCCATTCATCATAGTGTCACCTAGAAGTTTAAAATCCTATTTACTTCTACAGCATTCAAAAATCATGAATTTCTTTGAAGATGTATATGGCATGTATATAGATGTATATAAACACGTGATGGCTTTTCTAGAAAATATTCAGACTCTATTAAGAGCAATTATTTCTGCGTGTCTTGCAGAGGCAACTTCAGAGATGGGCTGGTTTTTAATACCTTCAGTCAATGTTGAGGCAGTATAACTAGCCTGAGAAAGAGAGTCAGGAGACAGTTTCAAGTAGAAATCATCTAAAATTATACCAGAGTTTGTCAAGAAGCTTCCACTAAATCACAAAGAGTCCAAACTGACACAATTATGTCTAAACAACCTTAGAAAGGACATCATTTTCATGAGTTATGAAAAGAAGAGTAGCTAGGTTAAAAGTAGCCACTGTATGTACTTTAATATTTAAGGCAGCTGAAAAAACTTCATAAGAGGTAAGTCTACAAGCAGATAAGATGTTGTGTTTGTGTAGACAAAGCATAAAGTACATATACAAAGTTTGTGCAAACTCTGTAGTCGTTTCTACAGATTTCTCAGTGCTGTCTGAAACCCTGAGACAAAGCTGCTAAGCACTGGCTATAACGTTGAGCTGCAGTCTGCAGTAACCTACAGACCTAGGGTATCCTTCATGTTTCTCTGCAGGGTATTTGTACAGAAATTTCATGTACAAATAAAGTTCATATAATAAGGAATCTGAAAGTAAATTTATTAATTAAGATCACTTTTAATTTATTTATAAGCTCTTGATCTCCTGAAGTTAGATTAAATGGACCTGGCATAGAAAATTTCTAATAAAGGGTGAACCATTAAAGAAAAATGTGGACGGATCCATGCTCAACCATAACCACAAAGTTACAAAGTTACAAAAAAATCAAACAAACCCTGTTTTGTTGTTGTTGTTGTTGGTATTGTTGTTGTAGAAAGTCTTAATCGCTTCTTTTCCATTACAACTACAGTCAATAGGAATACCTTCTGCAGAAATTTGATAACAAGTACTTGACAGAGGGATGGAATAGTTGTAAATTTTCTGTAGAAATTTCCCTTCATCAGGTAAGTGTTTAAATAAAACTATACTGTCTTCAAAGCAGAACTGTTGAGAGGTGGAGCAAACCAGTGGGTTATCAACATATTATAATAATGTAAGTTTACTTGGAAATAACAAAATCTGAGAAAAATAAGTGGTAAATTCAGCAAATAGAATCAAAACATAATGGAACTTTTCCTAAAACATTTTGAATTCTCTTTATAGTTAGTTGTTCAAAGTATAAATGAGCAACTACCAGCTTACAGGATCTGTAAGGATTCTGAAAATTATGTTACAAATATCTATCCCAGTGAAGTATGTTATAAGGAAGTAGCAAATGTGAGTTAGGAATAATTTTAAATCTAGGAATAACAATGTGGCTGATTATACACAAGTTCTGAACAATTATCCAAACTCTATTACATGACTTTTTAGCTAGGAGAACAAGAATGTTGCAAGGACTAGTGCAGCTGAAAAATTTACCTCTGGGAGAAAATTTCTAACAGGAATCAGTCCTTTTTACGCTTCTCATTTGAGTGGATGCTGGGAAATCCTTGACAAGCACTTAGATATGTCTTCTTGAATGTTAATAGATTCATTGGTCAAAGCTCATCCAGCTTCCGTTGAGGTTGTAGCCTACATATTTCAAAAATTTGAGAGTTTTGGGCTGAGCCCTGGTGGCGTACTGGTTGTGTGCAAGACTGCTGCCCACTGGGACGGGGGTTCAATTCCAGCGGTGGGGCTGGGCCTCCTACTCCCACCACCGGAGAGCAGTGATGCCCCCCCCCCAAAAAATAAAGAATTTGAGAGTTTTAAGGGGGAGAAAACATAATTGATCAAAAATATTTTTTTATAATTTTATTGGGAGCTCTTACAGCTATCATAACATTTCACAATTCAATTACATCAAGCAGTATTGTACAACTACTCCCACAGTCAGTTTCAAAACATTTTCTTTCTTCTTGAATTCCTTGATATCAGCTCCATTCTTACACCACTATTCAATACATTCATGTACACTAGTCATCCCGGTTGCCTGTCCCCACCCCCATCACTTCCCATTATCTCAGGGAACCATTACTCTTGTTACTGCTTCTGAAGGGCTAGCTATCTTGGCTTACATGAGTCAAGCAATATTAATTATACAAATGAACTTACACAAGTCTAACATGGGTTAAAGATGAAAAAAATCAAAAAACAATAGTAAGGGAAGAAAATATTAAAGAACTAGAGGATGGTTATGTGTTTCATCAGTGCTATACTGTACCCTGGATTTCTCATCCCTTTGGTATGGTCTTTCTGAGGACTGTCCAATCACCTTGCAGGTGGGTTTTGGGTCTCCAGTGCATCCCCACCCCTTCACAAAGATTTGATTGCTTGCTTTTGAACTTCTCTTTTCCTGTCATCACACAGGCTGGTGTGCTTTTTCCATGTGGCCTTTGTTACTTCCCTGCTAGATAACTGCTTGTTTAACTTCAAGCCTTTAAGACCCCAGATGTTCTATTGTTTAATAGCAGGGCACCATCAGCTTTCTTCACCACATTTGCTTTTGCACACATTTTGTCATTTATTAAACTTTTAAAAGTATAGTAAGGATTTGCATAAGACAAACGTAAGTTTGTATCTTTAAGGTTTACATTTTCAGGCAAGCTCAATAATATTGCCTCTTTCTCATTAAATTGTTGATGACAACTCCATTTAGGTAACAAGTATCTCCTAAAAAACAGAAGTGTTAAAGACCTATTGTCCTCAGAAGGTCCCTGGAAGATTGACTCTAGAAAGGAATGGCTTAACGCTTGCTCTTGGTTAGTCACCCCATAATTTTTGAAGTTTTGTTACTCAAGCAAAGACTTTTGTAGGCAAATTGTGTTAATAGAAAATAGGGTGGCTCTTATCAATTAAAAGTGGTAAGAGTTCTCTATATGTACATAGTGGTTTCACCTTAAGGGTTTAGCACCTCCATTGGAAAAGTTTCAAATTGTCTCCAGAGCACTTCGTTGTAAATTTAGGGTTTGGAAGATTTCTATTTATTTTGAATTTAAAATATTTGTTTCTCCCAGTGGTTGTGTGTGTGTGTGTTCTTTTTATAAATATGGCAAAGACCAGCTTTAGATCCATTGGAGGATTTAAAGTTTCTTTATAATTGAGCTCTTACAATTATAGTTGCAGATACATCAGTATATTAACTTTTTAAGTTTGTTTCATTTCTAAATTTGAGGAAGTCTGAAAATAAAAATGATCAGCTCTGCAAGAAGGGCTGCTTTTCAATGTAAATGGCACCCTTGTTGTCAAAAGCTGAAATTTCATGTTTAAGACCAAATATAAAAGGTGTATTAGAAGTTCTTATAATCCTCAGAGTCAGTGATCCAAGTTTCAAACATTCATTAAAACCATGCTCATCTCTATTTTATACACAAGAATACCTTATTGGAAGAAAAATCCCTGGGAATGGTTTCAAGGAATATTTTGCCCATCTGTCAGGGCTCCTCAAATAATATAGTAGTAGTTTTACCCATCTCTAGAGTTATGCTGTTTTTAAGACTTTTTCTTTCAGCACATTCTAACCATAATTGGACAAGTTAACATATGGAGTAACTGATGTAAATCTGGATGCCTTGGCTCATAAACTTCAAGGAGAATATTAAATTCCTCTGCAAATTTCTAAAGTTTCTTCCATCATGTTGGAAAATCTTTAATAATCCTATGCAGTTCTGTGCAAATCCAAAGAATATACTAGGATTATTGGATTGCCTGTTGTCAGTTCTAAAATCTGCAGGATAGAAATAAAAAGGTGTCCCAGGAATGAACTTTTAGATTTCCATTAGTTGCTTGAGTAAAGAAGTTACATCCACACAAAGTATTATCAGGAGAATAGGACAGTAAAGAAAGTTACAGAAAAGTGAAAATTGGAGTAGGTGGTGGGTCAGAAAGAGTGTTTACAGACCTCTGACTTTGTTATTTATTTTGTTTAGTCAATTTAGAAAAGTACCCAGCAAGACAGCTGGTTTCTATCTTGTTGTCTCTAAGAGACCTTGATGTACCATTTGTAGATGGTAATGCCTTTGGTATCTTATTGACTCTGTTTACTGTAGGTGTATTTACTTTCTAAATTATTGTACAGAAACCCTCATCTAAAAAATAAGCAAAGTTCTGACAGAAAGGTCTATGAATGGAGACAATGGACAGTGTAAGACATTAAATAAAAATAGCAACATATAATGATCAATGATTCATAAGGCTGGAGGGTGGGGAAGGGGAAAGAAGAGGAGCTGATACCAAGGGCTCAAGTAGAAAGAAATTGCTTTCGAAATATTGATGGCAACATATTACAAACATGCTTAATACTATTGAATAATGGGTTCTTAAAAATTGGTAAGAGGGGGCTGAGCCCCGGTGGTGTAGCGGTTGTGCACGGGACTGCGGCCCACTGGGATGGAGGTTCAATTCCAGCAGTGGGGCTGGGCCTCCTACTCCCACCACCAGAGAGCAGTGATGCCCCCCCCCCAAAAAAAAAATTGGTAAGAGCCCTGCAACAAAATGATGAATTAAAAAGAAAACATGTAGGATAGGCCCTTTGCTTTCCAGATTAGAAAGAGGCTCTGGGAGGGCAGCAATATAAAATAAAATAAGAAGATCAAAGTTTCCCCAAGTAGCCACTGAATTGCTAGACTGCCTTGAGTCAGCTTATGCCAAATGAAGAGGAGCAAACACATTAAGGGAGCAGAAAGTTTGCTCATGTAATAGACTCTCAGAGATTAACTCAAGACCACTTTAGATGTATTCCCCATCTTCCAGATTTTTCACCTGCCAGTTTGTCTTACTATAGTAGATAGTGTATTGCTGGAGCTATGTCGATGGTCGTTCAAATGCCAGCAGGGTCAACCAAAGTGAACTGGGTTCAGTGGAGCTTCTAGACTAAGCTCAAGCAATGAAGATGGACTCGGCTCCTCACTTTGAAGGAAGAAGTGCTGGAAACCTTATGCATAGCTTTGGAGCACCGTCAGATAGTGAAAACCTGAAAAAGAAAAAAGCAGGTAGAACATTGTCAGAGATACTACTGGAGGATGGGCCCCTCAGTTCCAAGATCACTGGAAATGTGACTGAAGAGTAGCTGATTGCCTGGAGGGGAGATAACCTTGGTACATGAGTCAGATAAGCCTTTGGGAATTGAGATGCAGGATCTTCATTTGCTGATAGGGCATGACTCAAGGTAAAGGGAAACAGCTGCTGCAAACCTTCTAATGATTACAACTTGGAATGTGCAAAGCATGGATTTAGGAAAAGTGGAAGCGGCCAAAAATGAAATGGGATACACGAAAGTTGATATCCTAGGCATTAATGAGCTGAAATGGACTGGTACTGGCCATTTTGAACCCAAAAAATCATATAATTTACGGAGCCAGAATAACACAATGAAGAGGAATGGTGTGCCACTCATTTTCAAAAAGAATCTTGTTAAATCCATCTTGAAGCACAGTGCTCTTTGCAAAAACGTCTAATAAAATACAATTAATAAGAATATTATTCAGCTTTATGCACCATCCCCAAGACTAGTGATGAAGACATTGAAAAAATCTACCAATAGCTTCTGTGGGAAATTGATCAAGCATGCAATCAAGAGGCATTGAAAGTTACTGGTGTTTGGAGTGCAAAAGTTGGAAACAGAGGAAGGAGCAGAAGTTTGGAAATATGGACTTGGTGATAGAAATGAAGCTGGAGATCATATGATAAAATTTTGCAAAACCAATGACTTGTTCTTTAAAAAAAATACCTTTTTTCAAATGTATTACATGGACATCCCCGGATGCAATACACAGAAATCAAATGGGTTATATGTGTGGGAAAGCATGATAGAGAAGTTCTATATCAGCAGCTAAAACCAGACCAGATCCCAACCATGGAACAAAACATCAATTGTTCATATGAAAATTCAGGATAATTTAGTTACCGATGAGCCAAAATAGAACTTTGAGTCTCTCCCATCTGAATTTCAAAAAATATCTAAAGAACAGATTTAACACATTGAACCCTAAAAGGACCTGATGAGTTGTGGGAGGACGTTTGTTTTGAAGAAACAAAAGGTCTCTAAAAAGACAGGAAAGAAGCTGAACCCTGGAGGTGCAGTGGTTGTGTGCGGGACTGCGGCCCACAGGGATGATGGTTCAAATCCAGCAGCAGCTGTCCAGGAGCAAGGCTGGCTTCCTACTCTCACCAGGGCAGTGATGCCGGTGGTGGCAGGGGGTGGGGGCACGGGAGAGAGACAGGAAAGAAAGAAATTATCAAAGTGAATGTCAGAAGAGACTCTGAAACTTGATCTCTCCCCACCATAGTTATATTTACACTTCAATCCAATAGTTCAATTATATCAAGAAGAGCTGTACAATCATTACCACAAGTATAGAATATTTTCTTATTCCTTGCGCTGACTGCTATTTCTGTAATTATTTTTTAATTGTGGCACAAATATACACAACCAAGCATTCTCCCATTCAAAAACTTCTACATGTATAACAATGCTGTTGCCTATATTCTGAATGTTGTATAACTATATTGATGTCATTTTCCACATTATTCCACCATCATTCACATAAACTCAATGCCCCCTAAGCAACAACTCTTTCTCCTCCACCATGGTAACAATAGGTCAAGTATGTTTTCTTTCCTTTACTTTTTTCCTATTTAGTAATTTTTATGTGATATTTACATATCACACTTCCTTAGTAAAATTGTTTTTTAAAAAAAGTTGCCGTGCAATCATCATCCAGATGAACAACTGTCATATTTTCTTGTTTACTGCATCTTCTTAGTTTTTAGTTCTCTACCCCATTTGTGAAATGTTCATGTTTCTTATGTATAAGGGATTGCTTTGCATTAGATATATGAAGTTTAAGTTATCTTTGCTATGATAAAATGGCCATTTAGAAGTGAGGATTACAGGATGCTTCTGCCATCATTAACCTTACTTAAGTCAACACTTGGTTGCTTCACATCTCTCTTCTAAAAGACATTGACAGAAAAAGAGAGCAGCAGACAGAGAAGATACTGATCACCCTTAGGAAAGGACAGGCAGGAGCAGAGCATATCCTTGGAATCCGAGGTTCCTGCACGAGGAACCTTCTGGACTCAATGAAACATGGATGTCCAAACACACGGAGATATCCAAGGAATTCAGGTCCCCCAGATGCTCAAAAGAGACCAATCCATTCCTGTAAAACCAACTGAAACCCATTTTTAAAAGCCATCCCTAAATTTCCCTAAACTAAGTTAGAATAAACACCTCTCTGTAAAGCCACAAACAAAGAAATAAAAGAGTTGTATTTACATCATCACAATCAGTTCTAGTGCTCCCTTCTCCCTCCTGAACTCATTGTTTGCTCCCCAATTCCCATTACCCTCCCCAACTCTTCATTCATGATAAATCATTGTATCAGTTGTCTCTGTGCATCTACTCCTATGCTCATAAATTGGGAAACCTAATAGAATCAATAAAAAGTAAAAACAAGGTGGTGAAAAAAAACCCATAAAAACAAAATGAAGCAAGGCTGAACCCCGATGGCATAGAGGTTGTGTGCAGGACTGTTGCCCACAGGTTTGGCCGTTCAAATCCAGCAGCAGCTGTCCAGGAGTAAGGCTGGGCTTCCTACTCCCACCATGGCAATGATGCCCCCCTCCAAAAAAGAAGCAGAAATAAAATGATACCAATAATAATATAAAGATAAAAATACAGAATAAGAAAGAAAAGACCACCAGAGAATAAATTTCTGTCATGGATCAAGTGAGAAATATTTGCGCCCAAAGCAACATTCATGTTGGGTTAAGAAGGGGTCAACAAACTAAGTATCATATTATATCATGGTTCAATCCCCCATGATCAAGTTGACAAAAATCTCGATAGAAAAGCTGCTTGAGTCCCTCACCTGTAGCTACAGGGAATCTGCCAGAGGCTTAAACTGACCAGACGCTCTGCAGATGGAATTTGGGCTTCCACTGTCCTCCATAGTCTTCTACAAATTGGATGTTCACAGTGTAATCTTTTATACTTTTCTCTTCATGGTATGTGGATTTTGTCATTGTTATATTTGGATCACACAGAATGCTGAGCCTCTTTGATGTAAACTTAGTTCAGTCCTCACTTCCATAGCTGCTTGTTTAATACAAGCCTTTAAGATCCCAGGTGTTATTACAATTGACAGCTGGGCACCATCTGATTTCTTCACCACACTTTGCTGTCTACCCAGACACATAGAATCAGAGTTTTTCTCCCCTTAGGTTTCCTACAATTATTGTTTAACATTCAATTGCCGTTGCTCCTCCTCACTTACCCACCCTTCCTATCACCATAAATATAAGTGCTTCCTCTGAAATGTAGATGCTCCCCTCCCCTGGTCTTAACTTGTATTTCCAGTAAGGTTCTGCTCCCATTCCTGTGGAGGAACTGTTGATTTGTCAGCCTTATCTCAGTGCTGTGTGGCATCAAGTGTAGGGTCCTCTCCTTTTTCCCTCCTCTTAAATGAGACCCCAGCCAATGTGAGGTCTCCTCATTCCAAGTGGTTCTTATGAAGTGTGCATATGTGGGGGTGGGAGGTGGATTGTACGGCTCAAGGCTGGAAGGCAAATTTGTCTCTAATATTTGGTTAATTGGTGTTTCTCATTATAGTATTGGACTCATACACCTTTTTTTTTTTTTTGTGATTGATTAACCTCACTCGACATAATGGTTTCCATATCCTTCCATGCCATGAGATGTTTCAAGATTTCATCACTTTTTTTAGGGATGTGTAGTATTCCATTGTGTGTATGTACCATGGTTTCTTTATCCATTCTTCCACGGTTGGGCATTTGGGCTGTTTCCAGTTTCTTGCTATTGTAAACTGTGCTGCTATAAACATTGGAAAGCATACTTCTACTTATGTTGTCTCTTTTTTCTTTGGGATATATTTGTGATAGTGGTATTGCTGGGTCTTATTTTAATTCCTATTTGCTTAAAGTATTGCTGTATCATTTTCTTTAGTAGGTGTATGTATTTACAAGCCTACCCACCCTGTCTATGAGTTCCATTCTTTCCACAGCCTCTGGAGCATGTTTTGGTTTTGTTTTAATTAGGCTAGCATAGTCGGTGTGAGATGGTATCTGTGTGGTTTTAATCTGCATCTCTGATGACTAGTGATCATAAGCATTTTTTCCTGTGTTTCTTAGCCATTTATATTTCATTTAGGGTGAACTCTGTCTTTTTCCCACTTCTTATTTGTATCATTTGTTATTTTCTTATTGAGCTGTAGATTTTGGTAATTAGACCCTTGTCTGATGTGTCCTTAGTATAATTTATTTCCCAGTCTGTGGGTTCTCATTTTATCTTTTAATGAAGCCTTTTCAAGGCATAAATAATGTCATCCCAGCATGTTCCAGTCATCTATTTTGGTGTTTCCTTTCTTATACTTGGTAGTCTATGTATGCCCTTCATTAGGGCCCATAAGTCTGTTTCAGTTTTACTGTTGATGATCTTGATAGCGCTTGGATTCTTTAATCCATCCTGGGTTCAATTATGGGCATGAGGATAGATATGGGTCTTATTTCATTCTTTGGAAAATGGAAATCCAATTTTTCCAACATAATTTGTTGAAGAGGCTATCTCTGATATTACTTGGTCCTTTATCAAAGATTAGTTACCTATAACCTGTATGTCTGGATTTTCTGTTCTGATCCAGTTGTGCATATCCCTCCCATTGCACCCCTGCCAGGCTCTTTTGATGCTTGTGGCTGTGTGGTAGGTTTTTCGGTCAGGTAGCGTGAGGCCTCCTACTTAGTTCTTCTCTCTAAGAAGTTCTTTGCTTGTCCTGAGCCTTTGTCCTACACATGTGGCCTTGGTACTGTTTCCATTCTTCTAAAGAATGTATTTAGGATTTGGATTGAGATTGTGTTATATTTGTAGATTGTGTTAGGTAGTGTTGACATTCTTACAATATTGAGATGCCTAGTCATGAGCACAGGATAGACAGTCTTCCATTTATCAGGGTTTTTTTTTTTTTGTTCCTTTTAGTAAGGTTCTTTCATTTTCTCTGGCCTTTTATTTAATTAGATTTATTCCTAAGTATTTCATCTTTTGATATGGTTATTGTAAATATTACTGTTTTCTTAATGTTATTTTTAATAGGTTTCTTTGCTGTTATACAAGAATCTGCTAGTTTCAGTTGTTGATTTTGTATCCTGCTACCTTACTGAGTGCCCCAATTGATAAATTTGTGCTTAATCACAGAGTAGCTAAAGAAAGTGGAAGAAAGAATGAAGTCAAGTAGCTGAACAGAAAATTTCAAAAGTCAGCTCGAGAAGACAAAGTCAAATAATAGAACAAAATATACAAGGACCTAGAATTAGAAAATTAAAAGAGAAGACCATAGCATATCTGAAACTGAAAGAAGTCAAGAAAAACTGAAACCTTCAGTTTCAAGTCAGAAAGACTCTATGGGAAAAAATATTGAATGATGCAGGAAGCATCAAGATAAAATGGAAAGAATACTGTATCAAAAAGAACTAGTCAACATTCTACAAAAGAGGTAGCATATTAGCAAGAACCAATGGTGCTGAAGGAAGAAGTTCAAACGGTACTGAAAACCATTAACTAAACACTAGACCCCAAGAATTGATGAAATACGCATTGAAATGTTTCAGAAAGTTGAAAAAAAACACTGGAAGCACTCACTCATCTATGCCAGGAAATTTGGAGAAGAGCTACTTAACCAACTGACTGAAAGAGATCCATACATGTGCCCAAAAGAAAGGTGAGCCAACAGAATGCTCAAATTATAGAATGATATCATTGATATCACACACAAGTAAAGTTTTGCTTAATATCATTGAACAGCAGTTACAGCAGTATATTGACAGGGAAGTGCCAGAAGCTCAAGCTAGATTCAGAAAAGGACATGAAATAAGGAATATCATTGGTGATGTCAGATGGATCTGGACTCAAATCAGAGAATACCAGAAAGATGTGCCTCATTGCCTCCTCAAAGACATTCGACTAGGTCCACCCTAATAACTTGTCAATGACTTTGAGATGAATGGGAATTACAGAACACTTCATTAGAACTTGTATGTCAATAAAGAAGCAGTTTTCAAACAGAACAAGGGTACAGTGTATGGTTTAAAATGAGGAAATTTGAGTCAGGGTAATATCCTTTCACCATACCTGTTCAATCTGTATGCTGAGTAAATAGAAGAAGCTAATTATAAAAAGAATAATGAAGCATCAGCATTGGAGTAGGCTTAATAAGCTGCAATATGTAGATGACACAACCTAGCTTACTACTCTCTGATTAAGATGAAGGATTGCAGCCTTCAGTATGAATTACAACTCAATATAAGGAAGACCAAAATCCTCACAGATAGACTAATAGATGACATCATGAGAAATGGAGGAAAGGTTGGAGTTGTCAAGGATTTTTTTCTTACTTGGCTCCACAATCAATGCTCATGAAAGCAGCAGTCAGGAGATTAAAAGGTGTATTGCATTAGATAAATCTGCCACACAAGGCTTCTTTAGAGTGTTGAACAACAAGGGTGTTACTTTGAGGACTAGGGTGCACCTAACCCAAATCATTGTATCTTCAATCACCTCATCTGCACGAGAAAGTTGGACATTGAATAAGGAAGATTAAAGAAAAATTGTTGCATTTGAATTGTGATGCTGAAGATGAATCTTGAAAGTACCATGGACTGCTAAAAGGGCAAAGTGATTTGTATTGGAAGAAGTAAGGCCAGAGTTCTCCATAGAGACAAGGATGTTAATAAGACTTTGTCTTTATACTTTGGGCATGTTGTCAAGAGAGACCAGTCCCTGGAGAAGGACACTATGTTTGATATAGTGGGAGGAAAAACAAGGCCACTACCATCCCAGAGGTCCATGAAGCCCAGGGAACATTACAGACTGGAGCACATTATAGATCAAGAGACATTATAGCGCAGGGGACATCTAAAGGAACTGTTGGTTTCAAACTGATAACCTTAAAGATCACAGTGCAGCCATATAACCACTAAGCCACCAACGCTCCTCAACTACTTGCCATCAATTCAAGTCCAGAGCTTCTGATTACCACGTATGTGTCAGAGTAGAGATCTATAGGGTTTTCAATGGATGCTTTTTCAGAAGTAGATCACCAAACACTTCTTCTTAGGTTCCTCTGAGTGGGTCAAGCCCCCATCCTTTTAGTTGGCAGCCAAGCACACTGAAAAACCTACGGACGCCTAAGTCGATAGCAGAACCACTGCTGTCAAGTTGATTCTTACTCATAATGACCCTATTTCTTTCTTTTATTTATTTTGTAACATTCTTATTGTTTTACGACTCACATATAAAGCAATTCAATAGTTAATTACATCCAAAAGAATTGTACAATCATCCCTCACAGTTTTAGATCATTTTATTCATTCTTGTATTCATGATTATTAACTCCCCATTTTCCCCCAACCTCCCCATTCATGTTCACAAGAAATCATTAATCCAGTTATGTCTCTCTCAATTTACCCATTCTGGATTTAGTATACAGAAAAACACT
Source organism: Nesogale talazaci (assembly GCA_004026705.1). Taxonomy (NCBI): domain Eukaryota; kingdom Metazoa; phylum Chordata; class Mammalia; order Afrosoricida; family Tenrecidae; genus Nesogale; species Nesogale talazaci. Next base: position 17,477 of record PVJH01019108.1, read on the forward strand.
TTCAATACCAACAATAATGAAGTAAAGCAAATAAAAACTTCAATTTAAAAGAAATCAAGAAACATGAAAAGCTACTTAAAAATTTACAATAGATCATTAAGGGAGAGGAAATAATAAGGGGTCAAACTTTTTAGGAACCCTGAGGGTGTACTGGCTACTAGTTGGGTTGCTAACTTCAAGCATCTGAAGAGCCAAGAGAAATGGATTTTTATTTTATGGAGACAAAATTGGCCAAGACTAGCAAAATCTACCTGTGAGAACCTGGGATGATGTATGCTGAGGCCACCCTATTCTCCAAGAAGTACCCTTAAGGTGGGATATCTGTTGACTTAGTGTCCATGGGTGGTGCAGACAATACCCTGAACTGCTAGCTGAAAGGTTGGATATTTGAGTGTATCTATTATATTGAAAGCACAGTCACTGTACCAAAAACAACTAGTTGGTATTCCACCATTTCAAGAGAAAGCATGTGAGCAAGAACCAAGTCAAGAGAAAGCATGTGAGCAAGAACCAAGGGTGCCAAAAGGAGCTTAAGCTGCACTCAAAGCACTAGTTAAAAATATGGCTCTAGGAAAAAAAATAAAATAAAATAATAAAAAATAAAAATAAATTCAAAAAAAATATGGCTCCAGGAATTGAAAGACTACCCATTAAAATGTTTCAACAAGCTGATGAAGCACTGAAAGCACTTACTTACCTATGTCAAAGAATTTGGAAGTTAGCTAACTGAAAGAGATCTATATTTGAACCCATTTCAAAGAAAGGTGACCCAACAGGATGCTCAAATTATAGAACAATATCATTAGTATCACATGCAAGCAAAGTTTTTCTGGAAATCACCCAAATATAATTGCAGCAATACATCGATAGGGAGCTACCAAAGGTTCAGGGCAGACTCCGAACAAAGTGTTCTTATATTGAGGAAATACTTGAGTGGTAGCCCAATGTTCATCTACTACCTTAATACTAAACCTATAAATATATGCACGCAGATCTATTTCCTCATCATCATATATAAATATATTTACTGATGTGCATGCCTGTATTTAGCCCTCTATAAACGCCCTTTGCCTCCTATTTCTTTCCTCGATTTCCTTTTTTTGGGGGGGGGGGCATCACTGCTCTCCGGTGGTGGGAGTAGGAGGCCCAGCCCCACTGCTGGAATTGAACCTCCGTCCCAGGGGGCCGCAGTCCCACGCACAACCACTACGCCACCGGGGCTAAGCCCTCCTTGATTTCCTTTTACTTTCCTCTTGTCCAACTATCATGCTCAGCTATCATTTGGGTTTCAGTAATTTCTCTTGGTTACATTACCTTTAATCAATTCTTATCAGGCCTCTCACATGCTGTTGGCTATTGATTTTGGATCACTTGTTGTTCCCTCGTCTCTGGGTTAGTCAACACCACCACCTTTCCCCCACCTTCCCCTCTCCCATGTCCTCACAGAACCATCGTTCCCATTGTTTTTTCTTCCAGACTGTTCATCCAGCCTATTTTATCTTGATAGACCTGCAGAGATACTAAATCACACACACACACACACACACACACACACACACAAGACATAGCAAGATGAAACAATAAAAGAAAACAAAATGAGGACAACAAAAATCAATGTCCAGAAAAATATATAAATAAATTAAAAAGAAAATAATAATAATAAAAGAAAAACTTGTAAATAGTTCAGTTTGTCTGTTGATTTCTAGGAGTGTCCTCCTGTTGAGTCCAGTGGAGTACCACACCCTGACTCCAAAGCATATCCTTGGCACTCCCTCAGGACCTCCATGCCCTGCTCCCTCCACTGCTCTTCTACATCCCCCTTAGTGCTTTTCCTTGGAGTAGTGGGGTCAGATCAGGTGCAATTCTGACACTGTGTCTCCAGTGTTGTCTCCCAGAGGACCATGGGTCAGTGGGGGCCATCATGTCTCATAGTGGAGCTGGCCATCTGGTCCTCTCTGTGCACTGGCTGTTCTCATTTTCTTGTGGCCTCTTACAACTCTTGTTATGATCCATACATTGATTGCATCAGGCATGTTTGTACATATACTGCGTTCATTCATTTCTAAACATTTACTTTCTGTTGAGCCCTTGGTATCCACTCCTCATTTTTCCCTTCCCTTCCCCCCATATCTGCTTGATAGATTATATATTATTTCCATATCTTACACCATCTGCTGTCTCCCTACTCCCATGTTTTCTGTTGTTCATCCCCCTGGAGAGAGGTGCATAGTTATGTGTGGATCATTGTGTGACAATGATCCTTTCTCCCTTCCTCTCCCCCGGCTTTATCCCTACCCTTCTCAAATCACTAACTCACTCCTATTCCTGGATTCCATGTGTTGTGAGCCCCCATCCCTTTTCTATACCTGTGTACATGCTCCGGTCTAGTCAGAATCGAGAAGCAGTATGGGGGTCATGATGGGGGGGGGGGTGTGAGGAAGTCTCAAGGAACCAGAGGAATATTGTGTGTTTCATCGATGCTTTACTGTACCCTGATTGACTTATCCCTTCCCTACGACCCCTCTGTGGGGAGATTGTTCCATTGTCTACAGATGGATTTGGGGGTCTCTGCTTTGCCCCACCCCCCTTATTCTCCACAATGTTTTGTTTGTTTGTTTGTTATGTGTCTTCTAATGCCTGTCACTCAGTCTCAATGACTCCTCATGATCCACCAGCAGTGTGTTTCTTACACATGGGCATGTTGCTTCTCTGCTGAATGATCACCCTTACTTCTAAGGAGCATTCTGGTTGTACGTCCTTCAGAACAGATCATATTTGTTCTTTTGGCAGCCTGTGGTACTTTTAATATTCTTTGTCAGAACTATAATGCAAATACATCTATTCCTCTTCATTCTAATCCTGAGTAATTGGCTGCTGAATAACTCATGGAGTACACTGCTCAGACACCATCCATGAGCTACCATGAGTCAGGATACATTTTATGGTTTACTGGTTATATGTTGACTCAGGTTGAGAATGAACCAAAGCTCAGAGACTTGGGGACAGGAGAAAAGCTTCCCCATAAGTTGGCTATTTGCATTTTAGTTTTGATTGATCAGTGACAACAAGCAATTCAGTTACTCATTAATGAGGCAAGGGATGGGCTTTTCATAAGTAAACCAGGTGGCATGCATGTGTCTTATGCAAATCTTATTAGGATAAGTGGTGGCAAAGATCAGTGTTCCAGACAGTGTCATAAGTCCTAGCTAAAATGTACATGGGTGACACATTCCACCTTTTAAAAAATGCTTGCTCAGACCTGGGTACAAATAGACTCCAGGAGCCTACAGGGAAGAGAAGAGTTTGGTCAAAACAGAGCTGTTGGTTGTAGTGGTAGTTGGTGTGGTGGAGTCAAATCCTCCTCATAGCTACAGTATGTACAACAGAATGAAACACTGCCTGGTCTTGGGACATCCTTATCACTACTGCTATGGTTGAGCCTATTGTTACAGTCATTGAATCAATCCACCACTTTGAAGGGTTTTTTTTTTCCTTTTTCACTGACCCTCAATTTTATCAATCATAATATTCTTTGCAGAGGCGGATCTTTACAAAGTAAGTGAAATGAAGTCTCGCCATTTACATTTCTAAGGAGCATTCTGGTTGTACTTTCTCCAAGACAGATTTGTTTGTTCCTCTGACTGTCCCTGGCACTTTCAATGTGCTTTATCATCGGGATAATCCAAATACTTCAACTCTTCCCAGCTTCCTTCATTCATCATTCAGCTTTCACATGGCTTGGGGCTGAGCCCCGGTGGTGTATTGGTTGCGCGCGGGACTGTGGCCCACTAGGATGGAGGTTCAATTCCAGGTCACAGGAGCAAAGGCTGTGCCTCCTACTCCCACCACCAGAGTGCAGTGATGCCTAAAAAACTAAAAAAAATTTTTTTTAATTAAAAAAAAAAAGAAAATACCATGGTTTAGGACAGACTCACTTAGACCTCAGTGTGACACTTTAAACAGGTCTTGTGTAGAAGATTTGCCCAGTAAAATATGTTGCTTCATTCTTTGACTGCTGCTTCGATGGACGTAGTGGCATAGCTTCCAGCATCGCAGCAACATGCAAGCTACTGATGTGTGATAAACTGGCAGGTGACTCAGGCAAGGGAAAGCAGAGGTCATGAGAATGAGGCAATTGTGACACTTGGTCTGTGCCTATGTGTGCTGTACTATTTACTATTTTACAGTCAAAATTTACTATTATACAGCTTTACTATCTCAAGGTGTGTCCCGGCTTTCATTTGGATTTCCTCAAACATTTGATTCATCTTTTCATATTTGTGCATTATGCACTCTTTAACTGGGTTGATAAACTCTGGAAGTAGAAAAGTGTGCAAAAACACCCTGGGCCCTTTTTTTGATGAAGATTAGTGTCTGGATTGTGATAAGAGATGTAAGAGCCCCCAATAAAAGTATTAAACAAACAAAAAGGAAGAAAGAAAAAAAGGAAAATCAAGCACGTGTCCTCTTTATCTGATAATTAAATGGGAACTTGCCAACTGGTGTGAAGGGCGGGAAGGAGACCCGAGACACCCTGAGAAAACCATCTATAAAACCTGAAGAAAGTCAGGGAGTGTTTCTCCAAGAAAGCTGCATTGTAGCTGAGTAGAGGTGAAGATGAGGAAATAGGAGGCCAAAAGGGAGGCACTGTATGTACAAAGGCACTGTTTTGTGAGCAAAGCTCTGAGGTTCTGTCCTATCCTTACATATGGGTCTACTATCTATTTTACATGTCTTGTCCCAACTTGCCTGTGGTGTTTCCAGAGTCCTCAAAGCGTCTTCTTCTTTTATTGGAAAAAGTATTGTGACTCAGGTTATGCCGTACAGAATGTATCGCCAGTTTGACACTCAGTAAGTCATGCACAAGCTTCGACTCGTTCACCGCAAGCTCCTCCATGTACCATCCTCTCTCCCACTTTCCTCCTGTGTCTGCTGGATCACATCCTCCTTCTTTCCTAACCCTCCGAGCTTTATTCTTGGGCAAATGCTGCACGTCTGATATGCAGTGGTTACTTATTCTACCAGAGGAGTGGGTTCCTTTCCCAACCTACAGGGTGCTTGAGAATGATAGTTAGGAATACCATTGGTCTCTCTGGCCAATGAGGCTGGTTTCTTTTATGATTTTGAGTTTGTTACATATTGTCATCCCACTTTATTCAGGACGTTCTAATGTGATCCCTTTCAGAGAAGTTGGTGGTGGTAGCTGGACATCATCTAGTTCGTTTGGACGCAGGGTTATGGTGACTGGTATTTGTCTGGCTAATTGTTACATCCAATTAACTATTTTCATATATATTTATATTTTCATCACTCTGTTTTCCTCTGGACCTGGAAAGGAAATTTCTGTACGTTACATGGCTGCGTATCATTTTTAAGATCCCTGTCATAACCCAGTAGAATGAAGAAAATTGTCTGTGTGGACTATGTTGTGCCAATTGACTCTGATATCCCTGGAGACTATGACCCTGATCCCCCAAGCCTGGCGGCTTATTCCCTCAAAAGATATGACTATGTATACAAAATACTCATAAGCTGGCCTCATATGTGCATTGCCACATTCATTTGCAGCAAAATCTATGCCTATGTGTGGGTGTACTCTCGCTCTTCCCATCATGCCTGTTCAGTCTGTGTGCCTATCTAAGTATCTTCTTGTTCCTAAGCACTCTTGTAGGATTGTGTATATAAAAATACTCTCCTCTGTTGCCTTAACTCTTGCAACCCCCCCCTCAATGTCTTACCTACTTTGCCTTTATCATTTTTTCCCACCTCTTATTGAATATTATCTTCCTCTTCACACAAGTGAACACCTCTCTGGCCCCAGGACTTTTATTGGCAATAGCAAGATGGTGTCCACAAAGTTCCAGGTGGCCTGGCAGGGGTCCCTGTGGATTTGACAGCCAGATCCAGTTCCTGGAGTGAACACAGGGGGTGCCCTATGCATAGAACAGTGCCTTCCGTCCAGATTGTCCTGAACCAGGACCCAATCGGGGAATTAGGCCCCTGCCTGTGCCCACACCAGGCAGGCACCTGACCATCTGTCCTAGACTCTCTGACCCAAACCAGAGCTGTTATTTAATGAACTATTAAACCAAAGGGAAAAGGTTTCCCATATTCTAAAATTATCTAGGGATCAGAAGTTGCCTGGTTTCTGGAGATGAACAAAAAAGTTTTCATGTGAATTCATAGTAAAATTTTGATGCATACACACCCTGACTCTAGGTCAGAAAATTCTAACTGGAGACTAAAGCATAAAGTCTAAGGAAAGAAGTCTACACTTAAAAAACCCAGTGAATATTGTCTTAAGTATCCCAGCATCCTTACACAATCCACTGATCAAAGGGCACCAAGTGGCTCTGAGCTGGTGTCCTGACCACCCACTGGATAACGTGCAACCTCACGTGTGTCCCAAGGACAAGAATCATTGGCACTCCCGGGGAGTGTGTTAGAATTTCACCTCCCGGGGTTCACCTCAGACTTGCTAAATCACTACTCAACTAGTGATTCATAAACATATCAATTAAGGTTGGAGGAGCAGAGATGCTAAAGATGTGGGACTTCCACACGTTGGCATTCAAACTTCAGCTGCAGGAGTCAGATGGCTTAGAGGGCATTCTCAAAATTTTTTGTGAGCTTCAATATATTCATTTATAAATGCTGTGAATGAAACTCTCCTCACAGGTTGGAATAGCATAGAATAAAAGGCTAATAATACATTTGAAAATTAAGCCTAAATTTGGGATTAAGATAGAGTTTAAATTGGAACTTAACATGTTGCAAACTACTTCTAGGCCTCCGTTTTCCACATCTGTAAATAGAAGTAGTAATATCACCCATCTCGTAAGTTTGTTATTGTTACTACAGATCGGCAGCTATAGAAAGTGTCTGATGATTGTGATTGTAAAATTCACCATACTGTCAGGTGCATCCTGATTCACAGTGACCTTAGATTGCCTCATCTTTCTTACAAGAAGTGACTGATGGGTTTGAGCCTCTGATTTCCTAGTTAGCCATCCAACACTTACCCAAGGGCTCCTTTGTGCCTTTTAAAATGTTTATTTCCTTTTCCCATAGCTATTAACCCATTTTCAGTCTCTTATTCTTGAGATAGGAGCGCACATTTATGAGATGATAGTTCTGTGGAACCTAAATCCAGACATAGATTTTTTTTAATGGCTTTGGATTTTATATGAAAGATCTTGTAAATATATAATATCCAATACAATTTAAATATGAATATTGATAATAACATTTATTGAAATAATTAAGTTAACTGTTTTAAGATGGTTCCATAAGACTGAAAATGTATGGTCACCATGCTATAAACATAAAAATATTACACAATAGCTCACCATCTGAATATATCTTTGCATACAAATTCAGCTTCCAATCATCTCATTTTGTCTCAAGGAAACCACATTAACACCTGAAAGACACTAGGACTTTGAGATGAACATACTACTTGGACATGTTAAACACCTTTGTGTTTCTGTTAAGTTGCAATCATGGTAGAGCATGATGAGACCACAAATACTCATGTATTTGTTGTGCTGTGTTTTAGGAACTGGTTCTTTCGGACGAAGCTTTGTTATGGTCTCAGCTTATAGATTATTATAAAGATCAACCCAGGCACAAAATATCATTGGTTTATCATTGAGTAGTTAAATGTGAATATCTAGTGAAGTCCTGTATTTACTTTAACATGAACTTGGAGGGAAACTGAAAGAACAGATTCATCTGGGTCCTGCTTGGAGAAGGAAAGTATTATTCACAGTATTTAATGGTGATACCCCTAGGCAGGAGTCCCTCGTGCTGTCCTCCTCTAGGACTGTTCTGACACTGAATCATGGACTTTTCATGTAAGCTCCCTCTGTGCTGTCTCTGGGCCCTTCCAATGCCTTCTTCAGCAAATTGTACTCTATAAGAAAACCAGGCTTCCTTATTTTGTTTTTTGGTTATTTGTCCCACTTTTCTCTTTCAGAGGAACGCTGCCAAGGTGACAAGTCAATGTTCTGTAGGATGGAAGTCTTATCTCGCTACTGCTCCATCCCAGGCTACAACAAGCTGTGCTGCAAGTCCTGTAACCTGTACAACATCAGCAACATGGATAACCTGGATAACAGGACAGAGCCACCACTTGGGAAGAACAATGACATTGAAGAGCTCATGCCCACTCTTCCAGTGCCGACAATAGTCATGGAGGATCAGTCTTCAACAAGTGTCCCCCTTGAGGTCCCACTCAATGTCTCCAGCACCAATGTCACTGAGGATCACCCAGAGACCAATGCGGTAGATGTACCTTACAAAATCCATGACCTGGATGAAGAAGTCCAGCCACCGAACTTAATCCCTCAACGACCGAGCCCCTATGAACGGACAAGAAACCAAAGAATCCAGGAGCTCATTGATGAGATGCGGAAGAAAGAGAAGCTCGGAAAGTTCTAATAAAATGGAAAGATAGCATCAATAGCATTTTTTTCTTGCTTATAGAAATATTCCATGTGATAGAATATCCTGTGTCATGAAGATAAAGTTCAAATTCTTGGTTTCAAAGATTGGGATGATATAGAAAAATGTGTGAGCATGTGTAAATGAGCTAGCACATATATTTCCCAACCATGAATGGTCTAAATCTTGTATTCCCAACCCCAAGAGGGTTCTTAGTGTTGGGTGGAGAGGAACAAGGGTTCCTCAATGTCTAGCAGTGAGGAGAAAGCAAAAGGGTAACTGGGAGATAAAACATTCCATTTCTGAGCAGTGTTTAGGAAGGCATCCTTTCCTCGGTAATGGCAATCCTAGAGGCCCAGAACATTTCCTTCAAACATTTCCAGACCAAAAAACAAACCCAGTAGGAACTCAGGAGAAATGGCAATTGATTGATTTAATAACTGACTAATTACCAAGAGAAGTGCCATAGAGTGGAGCTTGTGGATCGCCTCCAGGTGATAAATATAGGGTCCAGTCAGGCTCTGTAAGGAGTATGAGACACATAGTTGCCAAGAACTAGTTGTCAGTTCCATCCATTACAGCCCTTTGCAGGTAGTCTGCTACTCCAGAAGTCAGGTGGATAGATTTCCATGTGAAAACTCTCAAATTTTAAAGCTCGACTTAAAATATCTTAAAGGGGCGGGGTCTGTTCTGGGAGAATGTGAGGGTGTAAGAACCACCTCTGGTTCAGTCTCAGCTTAATGCTGTTTTGTTCATTAAGGATCTAAGAAAGGTCACCTGACTCCTTTGGTGCTCACATTGTTCTGTGTATGACTATCTAATCCAAATTTGAGTTATACAGCTATCTGTCTCTCCCCTCCCCTGAAAAGTAGCTAAGGTATCATAATGGTAACATTTATAAGCATAGCTTGAAATAATGGGCTGTTTTCTGCATTAAGAGACTACAGAGTAGAGCTCTTCTTAGACTCTCTCAGGATCTCTCTCCACATCTCTATCACTGGTCAGGTTTGGTGGAAGGCCCCAACACTCTCTCTCCTCTTGTTCACTTGACCTCAGACTTCAGATTTCCTAGAGAATTTCTGTTACTCCTAGTATAGTACATGAATGAAGGAGGAATACCTTCTGCTGAGAAAGCCCCATGAATGGAACAAATCCCCAGGATCTCCAACCTACAGGGATTGGAATGCTGACACCAGGGTGTCAAACGAAAAGATTCTGAGATCCTGCATTTTGGAGGTGGAGGTTTGCTCCTGAGAAGCAAATTTTCTTGTGCACCATGAGTTTTTCTTGTGAAAGTCATTAGTAGTCTCCTCTCTCCAAGTCAACTCCTACTTTTAACCCTTCAGGGACTCTAAATTTCCAGAATCCAACAATGAACTCCAAGATAAAATCTCTGGTGAGAGGCAGAGTGAGAGGTGGAAGAGACGGGTTCTTCCTTCCCTTTTACCTTTTCAAATTCTGTTGACCAAATTCTATTTTCACCATAATAGTTCTTGTGAACAAGATGCAAATAAGAGAGAAACAAGAGCAGAGAGGAGGGTGTATGGGATAAGCATGGTTAATTTTTCACTCTTATTACACTAATGTCTTCTGAACATGCTTCTTAAACTTCCCCAAATTATAAGACCTGGGGAGGCACATTAGCTCCTTAGACAGAACTCGCTGACACATAATTCTAAAGTTTTAGATGTTCAGGAAAATAAGACTTTATATTATCACCAGTTATAGATTTTAGCACCTTTTTATTCCCATTATATGGATGAGAACACAGAGGCTCAGGTATCATAATGACAACATTTATTGAGTTTTAAGGTGCTAAGTATGTATATTTATCTGAACATGCATACGACCCTGAGTCTGTCTTATGGTCTAGGGAATAATGAGGATGTAAGAAACCGTGAGAAGGACTTCTTAAATTGATGATTAACTTTTAAACTGGCAAATGCTTCTAGGGAAACAATAATTACAAGCCCCTGCTCTCTCTCACCCCCCCTCCCCCCAAGCATAGCTGCTCAAACTGTCCACACAAGCCCATACACTATGCCAGCGTCTCCAAGGAGCTTGCAGGCTTCTGAGAACAAAACTGAAGCAATACTTTAGATTCGTCGACTGTGTCACCTCCTAGCTCTTTTGCAACCCCTTCCTCTCTGTAATTAAGAAAGGGCTCACACTGTTTGTCTTATGTGGTGGACCCTGAGCAGCTGGTGCTATTCACAAAGTCAAAGACTGAACCTTTCACACTTGGGTCCTAGAAGGCTCAGGGAATCAAAGACTAACCTATTCCTACCTGCTGCCGTCGAATGGCTTCCCATTCAGAGTGACCCTCGAGGACAGGATATAGCTGCCGCATAGGGTGGCCAAGCCTGAAGTATTTACAGGAGAAAACTGCCATTTTTTTGCTCCGGTGAAGTAGTCGGTCCGTTCCAACCACTGACCTTTGAGTGAACAGTCAAGCCCTTCAACATTGTACCACCAAAGTTTACAGGACTAGCACTAGCCAAGTGATATGACTGGATTTACCCAGCCAGGTAGCAGTGGGGTGGGAATAATTCATTACAAGAACTCAGAAAATCAAGGGTTCATGTCTTGGGGCCTAAAGGCCTTTGGGGAGAAGCCCTAGGTGGCACATTTCCATGGATCCTTACCTTCTACTTCAGATAGAAAGGTCCCTAACTGGAGACTAGCTGACTCTAGCCTCGAGAGTCAAGTTCTCTGGATGGTCTCCTAGATGGTCTCCTGAGGTCTTTGTCCAAGACCCACAGAGTTCACTTGACCGTAGGAAACTGTACAAAGCATCCTTTGATATTTGGGGGCCGTAGAAATAGTCCTGAGCTTCCAAGGCCAGTTTCTGTGTCTAAAGTGCTCCTGGAGCTGGGAGGAGCAAATTTGTGTTCCAAGTGTTTTTCTCTTCTGCAGCAGTGAGATATCAGCTGAGGTGCCTAAGAGCTGCGTCTCAATTTGTGGGGAAACTCATGCTATATATTTTTTAAATACGTGTTCCGATTTATCCTTTTTGGTAAGCCCATGGAATTTCTTGTAAAAACCTTTCACGTGTATCTTAAGGTTCGGTTTTAGAGGGTTTCTTTTATCATATATAAATGGTGCTCAGTTGCAAGATCTTTATCTGATGAAGCAGTATAACTTTACTTTCTCCTGTATGGTAGGGACCTATCATACTGAATCACCACGGTGCTCAACCTGACCCACAACATCTGATTTCACTAGCAAGAACAATCAATACGTTTGGTCTGTAGTAAAACCTGACTCCTTAATTTTATAACTTATTAAAGTTAAAATGTCTGTGTTTTGCAAATCTGTCTGTGTTTGTTATCTTTACTATGATTGCTCCTCATCGAAGTCTAACCTAGTGGGCTGCCTTCAAAAGACAGAGACGTCCTAGTGGTGGAGCACTGGTACTGAACTGAAACTTCTCAATTCAGTACTGTGTGAAGGGAGACGAGGCACCATATTCCCTACAATGCTCTCCAGGGAGACTGCTCTCCCCATAGTGGCATGACTGACTGAGCCAAATGAAACTATTTGGTTCACAGAAGAGTTCAAGAATCTCTAAATTCCTACTCCCACCACCAGGGCAGTGATGCCTAAAAAATAAAATAAAATAAAAAAAAGAATCTCTCATTACTTTTTCTCCATGACCATTACTTAACCCCCACACATCCTCAAATTAGAATTGACAAAAGAAAACCAAAACTGGAGCTACATTAAAATTTCAAAGAAATAGGGGCTGAGCCCCGGTGGCATACGTGGTTGAGTGCAGGACTGTGGCCTGTGGGCTTGGCGGTTCAAATCCAGCGGCGGCTCTCAGGAGCAGCGCTGGGTAGCTCCCACAATCACCAGAAGGCAGTGATGCCCAAAAATAAAAAAAAATTTAAAAAATTTCAAAGAAATAATAATTTTCTAGTATTAAAAATAAACAATAGACTACACTCACAAAAATATTTGGTGATTATCTGGAGCTCAAATTAAGTAAGAATCCCATATGTTTATTGGCTAAGCTGGTAACCCTGTCTATAGACAGGACTTCTCTATTAAAGAAGAGATATTAATAGGTGTTTGCAGAAAAGGAATTGAAAGGCAAAGGGAAAAGACTCCTCATAGCCCTGGGTAGGCAACATACATTTGTATATACAATGTTAGGAGGGAGATAATAAAAAAGAACTTATTGTTTGGTATAGGAATAGAAATGCCTTTGAATGTACAAGATTTCCCATCTTGTTCTTATGTATAGTTTGTTTTGACTTAGTATTCAGTTCCAATAATGGGGGAAAGGCACATGAATGTGTGTGGGGAAGGGCATGAAACTAGGAGGGAGGAAGTAAGGCAGAATAATGAGAAACTGCCAAAAATTAAATATTTGCAAAGGTAATATTAACTAGCTAGCTTTAGATTGTTTTATAAAACATGTTCTAGAGACTAATGGGAGTGGTAAGGAAGACAATACTTATGATTTCTGAAAATTTGATAAATGGTTAGAGTGATTAAATTACATAATTACAGAAGAATAAACCACCACCTTCTAATTTGGACACTCCGTAAGTAACGGAGATACACCAGACACACCAGGGTCATACCCAATGACTCAAAGCAACCCCTTTTGTGCACAAGGATGGTCAATTGTCCCATCATTTGTTCCAAATACTATCGTTTATTTCCACTGAATAGACTTTATTTGGGTTAGAAAAACAAAACAAAAACACTTCCCGAGCAAAAGAGCAACTCCAGGGTTGGATGAAAAGAATACAATACACAGCCCGAAGCGCCTGTTGCTGAAAAAGAGGAAGAGGGTCTTGTGGAAAGGACAAAGGAGCCAGTCTGAAAACTCAGCCAATGGTCTAGCACATAACAATTTGAATGAAAAAAACAAATAACAAGTGTTCTGGATTATGACCCAAAGGCATAGCACAAAAATTATAAAGAACATGAATCCATTCTGATAAAATAACTGAATAAATAAGTATATCAAAATAATAAAATTTGTTTTAAAAAGACTTCCAAGTGTGATACATATATACTATTCTCTTCAAAAAATGGAACTTAACTCCTCTGATCACACTTAAATGTTGACTAGCATTAATGACTTGCTTTTGAAGAGGAGAGTATGGAAAGAAGACTAAAGGGTAAGTGCAGTGAAGAAACAGTGCTTTTGTCAAGTGATCAAGATTAATGACAATGACTAGTCATGCTGATATAGAACGATGCAATGTGAATACAATTCACCTATGTTAGTTCCAACCTAACAATAAAAATCAGACAAGATGAAACTGAAGGGCCACCTATATATAAAGTAAATGACAAGGTGTCTTCAAATCATCAGGCAATTAAAAACTAGGAAATACTAAAACACTTTCACAGTTCAGAGTAGACTGAGGATGATGAAATGTAATGTGGAACTTTGGACTGGGTCCTAATGTACAGAAAAAGCCTGTTAATGACAAAAACTTACTGAAATCTGAATACAGTCTGTAGTCTAGTTAATAATACTCTATCTAAACTTCTGAGTGTTGACATGTGAGATGTCAACATTAAAGAAATTTGATTAAACAATATAACATCTCCTTGTACTACATTTGCAAGTTTACTGCAAATCTAAAATTACCCCAAAGGTAAAAGTTTACAAAAATTCAAATATCTGTATTTGTGTGGAACTATGAAATAGAGAGGAGAAAGGTGGGGCTTTCTATTCTTGTAAAGAGTTACAGTCTTGGAAGCTGACAGGGACAATTCCACCCTGTCCAGTATGGTTGCTGTGTGTCAGAATTAACTCAATAGCAATGAGCTTGGTGGTGTTTCTTTTTCTTTTTTAAAGAATTGATTATGTACAATGGTAAGACAAAAAGTATTACTATAAAAACATAGAAACCTTAGCTAAACAAAAGTACCAAAATGTGAAACTATTGTTTCCCAACATATCCTCGATTTAGTTCTATGACTATTGAAGGCAGTGTTTCCATATTTCTAATGCTTCCCTAAACAATTCCACACTCTTCTGTTTATCACTACCTCAAAATGGCAGTTTGGGTATCGTGAAAAAAACTCAAATCATGTTCCTTTTATATGTTCTTTGAATTTTGGAAATAAAAATAAATCTAAACAGGCAAGATTAGGGCAGTAGAAGAGATTGGGTAAGGTTTTCCAATTAAATTCACATAGTACAACCTTTGCTACTTTTAAAAATGAGTAGGTGCATTGTTATAATGGAGGGAGAGGGCCCTAATGCAAATTTCCTGAACAATTCAGTTTTCAATTTTCTCACCAATACACTTTTCAATTTTCTTCGAATGTCTTCAATATAAATTGTCCTCCATTCTGGCCCACCGGGGATGATGCTCCTGCTTGGAGCAGACAGCGCACAGGGAGAACTGTAGGGCCAGCCCCAATACAGGACATAGTGTCCTTCACTGAACCATGGTGCTGTGGGGGACAGCACCGGAGACACAGTGCAGGTATAATGCATGGTATGGCCCCATCATGCTGCAATGAGATTTTGAGAGCATGCAGCAGATAAGGATGGGGAAGAGAGTGATGAAACCCCTGGGGAAAACAAAAAAATGACTTTGGAGACAGAGGGTGGCACTCCATCAGAAAACTGGAAAACACTCATAACGGCCAAGAAACAGACCTTGAACTATTTGTAGGCTTTCCATTTTTGTCAGTGGCTTTCTTTGTCTATGCTCCTTCATGTAAATCTGATTGTTTTTTAATTTCTGATACCTATTTCTGTTGATACCTCATAATCACAGAGCCTGGTGTATTTTTTCCATTTGGGTTTAGTTGCTTCCCTGCTAGATGGCCACTTGCTTAACTTCAAGCCTTTAGGATACAAGACAGTGTATCTTTTTTGTTTGTTTGTTTGTTTGTTTGCCAGGGGGGGGGGAGGCATCACTGCTCTCTGGTTGTGGGAGTAGGAGGCCCAGCCTTTGCTCCGTGGAGCTGGAATCGAACCTTCATCCCATGGGCCGCAGTCCCGCGCACAACCACTACGCCACCGGGTCTTAGCCCAAGAGTGTATCTTTTAATAGCCAGGCACCATTAGCTTTCTTCACTACATTTGCCTATGCACGCATTTTGTCTTCAGCAATCCTGTGAGGAAAGTGAATATCATATAATGCTACATTATTGGAACAAATTGTTCTTGTCCTGAGGTAATATTTAAGTCGAGGTTCACAGTCCATCTGCTTTGATTGGACCTCATATTTATACAACATACATATGTATATATATACACACATAGACAAATACATCTACCTTTATATATTTACATATATACATATCTATATTTATACCTATAGATAAATTTTACTTTCTTATTCTTTCCTCTTTTTTTTCTTTCCTCCAGCCCCACTATCCTGGGTACCCATAGTTCACCTCTTAGTAATTCCTTAAAGATACATTTCAATTTGTCAAACATGACCAGGAATGCTATGACCTCTTCACCATCAATTTCAGATCCCTTGCTATTTCCCTGTCCCTAACTTTATTTCCTCATCACTACTACCCACTTATCCTCTCCCATGTCTCCTGCCTCTCAAACTTCAATTTGTGTCCATCTTTGTGGGATTGTTGTTCTATCTTATATAGATAGACTCTAAAAGAGAAAGGAGAGAGACAAGCCCATGCAAATAGTTCTATGTTTAATTAATATCCTGACTCTGAGTCTATGAGTATCCTCTTTTAAATAGTAAGCAGGCCCTGAAAATATCCATCAGCACATTCCTATTTTCTTACAGGGATCTATCTCCTAGGATCATCTTACTTAACAGCACTTATACCCTTTTAGACCTCAGCGTTTGTTTCTGAGGGATGGCACTTCTACAAGACTCCATTGCTTTCCCTGCACTCAAGCCCCTCACTGTTATACCTTTAACTTTCAATGAACCCTCCTTATGAATATCCCCCAACCAGTTCAATGAATGCCAAGAACTGCCCCCAGAGCCAGATATCTGCTTTCAAGATTCCTGCCATTGCTGGCCTTCCCCATGTGGGCTGGTTATTCCAGCACTGTACAGGTTCAATGCAATCCCAATATAAGATACCATTATAATGTTTCAAAAATACGGAATAAGTGACTACTAACTTCATATGCAAAGGCAAAAAGGCCAGAATCATGAAGAATAAAGTGTGTGGGGTAGGGAGTTATGGGTATATGGGGAAAAGGGGGCAGCATTACTTGACTTTAAAATTTATTATACAGCCACGGTTGTCAAAATAGCAATGTACTGGTATAATGATAGATACTCAGAACAATGGATAAAACAGAAAAACCAGAAATAAAAACAGCACAATACAGACAACTGATCTTTGAGAAGCTCCACCCCCCTCAATCGAATGAGAATCAGAGGCCCTTTTTAACAAATGATACTGGAAAAACTAGGTATCAATCTGCAAAAGAATGAACCAAGAACTTTACTATATACAAGAATTCATGTTGAATGTTGTCTCCTGGTTTTTCTGCATCTATTGATAGCATCATATGGCTCTTGTCTTTTTTCTTCTTAATGTTCTGAATGATGCTGATGGATTTTTGAATGTTGAACCAACCCTGCATCCCTAGTATGGGTGGATCATTTATTTATTTATTTATTTTTAATTTAGGCATCACTGCCCTCTGGTAGGAGTGGGATGCCCAGCCTTGCTGCTGGATTTGAACTGCCAAGCCAGTCTGCCGCAGTCCTGCACGCAACCACTACGCTACCGGGGCTCAGCAGGTGGATTTTTTTTTAATATATACTTCTGTATTCCATTAACCAAGATTTTTAAAAGGATTTCTACATCTATGTTCATTCGAGATATTGAGCTGTAATTCTCCATTTTTGTTGGATCCTTGCTCAGTTTTGGTGTCAGTGTTATAGTAGCTTCATAGAATGTGTGGGGTTTTCTGTCCTTTTCTATGTTCTGGAAGGACTTGTGCAACATTGGTGTCTTCCCTGAGTGTTTCGTAGGATTCTCCTGTGAAGCCATATGAGCCAGGCCTTTTTTTTTTTTTTTTTTAGGTTGGTAGTTCCTTGATAAGCTTATCTGTTTCTTCTGAGTCTGTTCAAGTCTTGACGTCTATATGTGTTTGTTTTTCCAGGTAATTGTCTATGCCTTCCAAGTTTTGTTCCTTGGAGTACAGCTCTTCATTAGTACTGTGTAATTAGTCTTCTAATTTCATTGGGATCCATTGTAATTTCCCATTACATTCCTCAGCCTGGATATTGACGTCTGGGTCTTCCTATGTTTTATTAGGTTTTTGAATGGTGTGTTCTGCTAATCCTTCTAAAGAAACAACTTTTTACTGAGCTAATTTTTTACATTGTTCTTGTATATCCCCATCCATTTATCTCAGCCCTAAATTTAAAATTTTCTTTTTTCTTGCTATTAGAAGGATTATTCGGTTTGCTGCTTCAATTACTGAAGGTTTTGTGTGATGGTATCTACCATAAGTATTTCTTCCTACTTCATATGCACAGTTATCACTATCAAGCTTCCTCTAATTACTGCTTTTGCTGTAACCCATAGATTTTGGAATGTCTAATTCTCATTATCATTGGTTTCTAGAAACTTCCTAATTTCATCTCTAATTTGGGGCAGTACCCAATCACTTTGAAGAAATGTTATTCATCCTCCATATATTTGTCCTTGTTCTTTCTTTTTTCTTTTATTTCCAGCTTTATGGCCTAGTGGTCAGAGAAAGAAGTCTGAGTAAGCTCAATATGCCTCAATTTGGTCAAATTTGACTTGTCCCAGCATGCAGTCTTCTCAAATACATGCCATGTGTACTTGAAAAGAATGTGATTGATTTTTTTTTCTTTTTTTTTGCAGTTGGATGAAGAGCTCTGAATAAACCTACCAGGTCAAGTTGTCTTATTGTAGAGTTAAGTTCTGTAGACTCCTTGATGAGCTTCTTTCCTACTGATATCGCCTTCTCAGAGTGTATTGATGTCTCCGACTCTGATCGTTGAGCTTATGATTTCTTTTTTCATCTTTTGAATGATTCGATTGATGTATCTTTCAGGGCCCTCCTTGGTTGTGGATAAGGTGATTATGCTCGCTGGCTCTTGGTCTACTGATTCCTTAAGCTTTATATAAGCTCATACTCACCTCTTGCTATGTCACGCACCTTGAAATCACTCTTGTCCAAGGTCAGAATTGCAACTCCTACTTTTTTTTTTAACTCAATTATTATGAGCTCGATATACCTTCCACCAACCTTTGATCTTCAACCTGTTTTTGTCTGTGGGTTTCAGATGTCTTTGTCCTTTTTTTAATCATAAGAGAGACCAACATTTTATTGTTTTCTTACTAGATTTTTTTTAAATCGTTTTATTGGGGCTGAGCCCCGGTGGTGTAGTGGTTGTGCGCGGGACTGCGGCCCACAGGGATGGAGGTTCGATTCCAGCTCCATGGAGCAAAGGCTGGGCCTCCTACTCCTACCACCTGAGGGCAGTGATGCCCAAAAAAACAAAAAAAATCATTTTTAGGGGGGCTCCTAAGACTCATCACAATCCATATTAGATGTGTCTCTTGCAGACAACAGATTGTTAGGCTTTCTTTCCTTATCCAGTCTGCCAGCCATTGTCTTTCGATGGGGAATTCAACTATTAACATTGTTATTGCATTCATCTGTAGATTCTTTGCTGTCATCTCATACCATTTGTGATATTTTCCTCCCTCCATCCCTAGCAGTGTATTATATATGTGTGGGGGGATTCATCCTTCCTTTCTTTTCACTGTTGGGCCAAACACGTCTCTGGCCTTTCTTTCATTGATGCGACTTCTGGATAGTGTTACATAATGTGTTGGTCTCATATTTGTGCTCTGTGGATGTTGGTGTTCTGACCAAAGTGAGTTGGAAAGTGAGTTTTGCAGTACTGATTTTTTCTTTGTTTCTTGATGTATTCTCTAGTTTTTCCCTGATCTAGGAAAACCCTTACCTCTCTATTTTGATGGAGAGTTTGGCAGGATTGATAATTTTTTGGTTACTGTTATTCTCCTTCAACTTTTGGAAGATGTTATTCCAGTCTCTCATCTTTTTCATGGTTTCTGATGATGAAACTGAGTATATTGTTAATTACCCTTATAGGTAACTGCATTTTTTCTCTAGCTGCTCTTATGATTTTCTCCTTTTCCTCAAAGTTAGATAACTTGACTACTATGGCTGTTTTCTTCTTGAAGTTCAGTCTAATTGGTGTCCTTCCTAATTCCTGGATGATTACCTGATTCTTTTCCTTGATATTTGTATTATTTGAATACTGTTTCTCTTCACAGCATCATTCATTATGCTTGGATTTTCCTCAGCTTCTTTATCTTGGTTTATTGTCTTTCACATTTATTGTATTCTGCTTAGCTAACTTCAAGATCCCTGATACAATTCTTTACCTCTTTCTAAAATCTTTTACCATTTGCTCTACTTCTGCTGCATTTCCCCTTAACTGTTGTATTTTCCTTTGGTAAGCAAACGCGATCCTAATTTTTCAACCTTTTCCTGTATGGATTCTCTCATATCCTATATGACTCTAAGCAGCATAATGAAGATTTCTTTTTGTGGCAGTTCAAAGCCTGCCTCTTTTATGTACATCTCTAGGTTCAGCTATTCCTCTGACATTGCATTTTTTTCTTGCATTCTTGTAGTGCCTATTGGTGTTGGTTGTTATCTGTATGGCACTTTGGTGGATCTAAGTGCCATTTTTCTGAGAGTCTAGAAGCCCTGTGGATTTCCTTCTCAGAGCCTAGTATGAATGATTCTAAGAACTTCCTGGGGTCAGCTGCACTACAGATTCAAGCTGCATCTTTATCTCACTGGGTTGGACTGTAATAGTAGGGAGCCAGAACTGTCTATTTGGAGGGCTGCATGGGTGTCTCTCACAATCAGGGTAGGTAGGGCAATCTCATGCAACAAGAGTGATGCATGCAGGTCTATCTACTGCAGCATGAACTGGTGCTCATGGGCCTTACTAGATGCAAGACCTACTGAAGGGACTTGAGCACAGGCCAATTGCTAGTAGTAGTACTAAGTCTATCACAAGCATCAAGGCTATCTTTAGGTAGGCTGATCATGCACCAGTGACCTGGCGTTCATGGGGATTTGGGCACAGAGGGTTATGAGAATATTTTTTAGTTGTCAAACTGATAGAGAATAGGTATTCTTCAGGGGGTAGGAAACAGATACTAGATATTATAGTTGTTGGGGAGTGTGGTAGGTATGCTAAATCCACCAGGTTCCCTTACTGACCCTGTAAATTGTGAGAGATTTCAGACCTTTGTGTTTATGACAGAAGGTCCCTTTACAGTAAGATGCCACATAACTTTGAGGTCTCCTCACCTTACTTACCATTCCAAGGTTGATACAGTGTATTTTTGTGGGTGCCCCCATGAGGTGGGATTTCTCTTCAGGTGGTGGTTAGGGTAAGGGGACTGTGTGATCATTGTCTACCTTGCAAGGGATGGGGAAGTTCACTGAGTAACCTCAACATGATGTCACAATTCCTTTTTTTTTTTTTAATTTCATGATAGGTTTAATTAGGTAATTGCAGAGGGGAAAAACATTAAAACAAATCCTTATGATATCATCTGATATGTCCAATTACATGGGTATGATGTAACAAAAACATCGAACAAACTTATATATGCATATTTACATTATATACTCAAAACTATCAAGCTAGTTAACTATACAGGAGATACATTATGGCATGGGTTAAACAATTTTCATTGCTCATTAGAAAGATTGCAGTCAAGCTTTTAATGAAAATAATACACAAGTGAGGCACTTTTGAAGTCAAAAATAGAAAGCAAATGACACTATATACTGGCAATGTTCACAAAAATCTATGAGTATCTTTAATAAAAAGGTCACAATTCCTTTGCTGGGGAAAGGAGCCCCATTTTCTCTCTCCAAAGCTAACAAAATTAGGTCTAACAATTATTTGGAACTAACCAAGAGTTCCAGCTGTGTCCCTGTGTCTGTGGGGGCCAGCTAGCTCCCAATAAATGTGCAGTTTTATTTGGACTAAGAATGGTACTGGGCAGATTAATGGCACAGGTAGTGCACAGTGCAGGCCAATGGGGGCCCATGCACAACTAAGGAAACAGACGCCAGGATGTGATGGGAAAAGTTCTGCTGCAGTTGGATGGTGGCAGGATAAGTCCCGTTGTCACAGGTGGGGGTTCCAGGGGACAGTGGAAGTAACCTTGCAGCCATGGGTGAGGTTGCCTGGCAATGACAAGGAGAGCCGCCACTGATGCAGGCTGGTATGATTCTGGCACCAGGCAACAAGTCTCAGCAGCTCTATTGAGTGTGAGGGGGCAAGACATATCCATGCCATGGGTAGGATCAGCTATCAGGCTCCTGGAGCAGGGGTCTGGAGTTCCACAAGGCCTAAATGCACATACAGGGCCCCACACTTAACACCCCAGATCCTGACAATTGCTGCGAAGATCCCTCTGTGGGTATCCTTACCTCAATGTCATTCTGTCAGAAGTCCTAAGATAACTGTATTACTGAGACATCCTTCTACATCATCTGACCACAGAGGATTTAAAACAAAACATGGTTTTAAATAAAAGCATGCATACTTGCAGGAACTGGAAACCTAGCACCAATGTTTTTTTAACTTAGCCTCACAAAAGGGGGCTTCAAAAAGTTCATGGGAAAATGGAAGGGAAAGATAATGGAATTTTTTTCTTGGTACTTTCTGAAGCCGCCTCAGATTGCTGCCTAACAAATTACTATAAAATCTAACAGCTTAAAGCAGCAAAATTTCTTATTTCACAGTTATTTTTACAATTAAGTTATAGTCCTTATGACATTTGATTTCCTTCAGAATTTTGTTGTTAGGTGCCATGGAGTCAGTTCCAACCCATAGTAAGCCTGTCCATAACAGAACAAAACATTGCCCAGTCCTGCACTGTCCTCAAAATTGTTCCTGTGCTTCAGCCAATTATTGAAGCCACTTTGTCACTCTATCTCACTGAGGGTCTTCCTCTTCCTCAATGCCCCTCTACTTTACCAAGCGTGATATCCTTCTTCAGGGACTGGTCTCTCCTGACACATCCAAAGTCCATGAGATGAAATCTCACCATCCTTGCCTACAAAAAGCATTCTGCCTTTATTTTTTCCAAAACAGATGTTTGTTCTTCTGGCAGTTTCAATATTGTTCACCAATACAATCATCGAAATGGATTGATTCTTCTTTGGTCTTCCTTAGTCAATGTTCAATTTTCATATACATGAGTGATTGGAAACTTGAGTCAGGTGCACCTTAGTCCTGAAAGGAACATCCTTGCTTTTATAGACGTTAAACATCTCTTGTGCAATAGGCTTCCTAGTGCACTACATCTTTTGACTGCTGCTGCATGATCATTGATTGTGGATCTAAGCAAGACAAAGTCCTTGACAATATCAATATTTACTCCATTTATCATGGTGTATCTACTTGTCCAGATGTGAAGATCTTAGTTTTCTTTATGTTGAGTTGTAATCCATATAGAAGGCTGCAGTCCTTGATCTTTATCTGTATTTTAAGTTTCCCTCACTTTTAGCAAAGTTGTGTCATCTGCATACTGCAGGTTAATAAGCCTCCTCCAATTCTAATTCCACACTTTTTCATATAATGAAGCTTCTCTGATCTTTTGCTCAGCATGCAAATAGAATGCTCATAGTCATGGTGAGAGGATACAACCCTGACACATACTGTTAGTGTTCTCTAGAGAAGCAAAACCAGGACACTAATAATTTTATATATATTTATACACATTGATACATAAGAAATAAAACTAATTAATCTATAAAGCAGTACAAATGGCTTACTGTTGTGAAACAGCTAATACAAATACACTGGCAGTCCAAAGACTTGAGGCCCGCTGAGTAGTCCTCGGTAGAGCAATTCAGACTATCCAGTCACAGTAAGGCAGGCTACCATCAGTAAGGCAGCCAGGTGACAGGGCCTGACAGTCCTCAGTTCAAGAGAAGTTTATTCCAGTAGTGTGGTGAAACAGGATTTAAAGGAATCTCAATTTACAGTGGCAGATTAGGTGTCCCACAGATAGTGTAGTTGCAAATAGAGGCACAGAACAAGCAAGACAGCTGAGAGCACACTGAACTGAAGATCCAAGAGCAAGATAGAGAAAAGCAAAGTTGGCTGAACCATTTATATCTCTGCCCTTCAATTAATCTCACGTGTTCATTGGCCATGTTGGCACAACAGACCTACCCATCACACATACCTTTCTTAAATTTAAACTACACGGTATTCTCTTGTTGTGTAACAGAATGAAGTGTTCTGGAATTCACATTCTTTCCAAGGTTATTCAGAGTTAGCTATGAATAGCAGTGATATCCCTTGTCCTACATCCTCTTCTGAACTCATCCTGAACCTCCAGCAACTCCCAATGTATGGCTGCAATTGTCGTTTGATGATTTTCAGGAAAAATTTACTTGCATGTAATATTAACGATATCGTTCTATAGCTTGAGCATTCTGCTGGGCCACCTTTCTTTGGAATGGGTTCAAATATGGATCTCTCCCAGTCAGTTGACCAGGTGATGTCTTTCAACTTTGCTGATACTGAGTGCTTCCAGTGCTTCATCAGCTTGCTCAAATTTTTCACTTGGTGTTTCATCAATTCCTGGAGACGTGGCTTTAACTAAAGCCTTCAGGACAGCTTAACTGTCTTCCTTGAGTCCCACTGGTTCTTGCTTATATGCTACCTCTTGAAATAGTTGAATGCTGACTAGTTCTTTTGCCCTCGTTTCATTCCTAATTGTCGGAGTTTTATTATGAATTCAACATTTTCATTTTTTTCGTATTAAATTCAAACCATCAATCTTTTGATTAGCCCACTATACCATCAGAGCCCCTTAATATTGTTGTCTTTCTTGTTTTCAGATAGTATACATCAAGTTTGCTGTTTTCTGTTTTCCATTTTACTAATGAGTCTTTCCAATGAATTTGTTTGCAATAAGATCCTTGATTACAAATAAGTCCCATTCTTAAGTTTGTTCTAAGTTCAATTTGAAAATGTCAGAATATTTATGTACAATTCATATGTATTATCAGTTTAGTGTTTATCTTAGTATACAAATGCACCTTTCTGTGCATAAAAATTAAAGTCCTGCTGAAAAACCCAAGATGTCTCTATCATGATGTAGTGTTTTCATGCTTGTCACAAAATAGCACCCGTTATTATAAACTTTTATAATTAAAAAATTTCAGTAGGGTTTATGGAGGCTGACTTGAACAAGTCAGATGTACATAATCCAGATGTCTATAACCTAGGAGCTCCCTGTATTTTGCCATTTGGTCCTTCTATCTTATCTATTTTCCTGCTGAGAATGTCATTATTTCTAGTCATGTCAGGAGTGCTCATACTTCTTGAAACACTACTGCTAATACCTGCTTTAATGATTTTTCATAGTTCCAACTTTGTGTCACCTTGGCTTTGGTGTTTTCTTCCCCGTCATTCAAATTGACTTGCTCTTTGGTATGCTTTGCAATTTTGCATTGCACTCCACGTTTGATATTGTTATGAAATTGTCTCATTTATTTCTTTTAATGAATGTTATTCAATTTCAGAAGGCAGTTGACCTGGCTAGGCTCAGGCTTCCTGTTCTAATCCACCCATACATTGTGGTTCTGTTATCAGTTCAGTTTTCCACGTATGTGAAATGTTATCTGTATCTACATCCTGTGACTAGTGTCAGAATTGGGCAACAGTCTGCTCTGGTAGGGTCAGACTATGCATGCACAGATCAGGGGAAAGCCCAAGATTTCACCCACCACTTTGAGATAAAAGATTCTTTTGCTCTGTGATCATCCTAGCACATTCAAGCTCTTGAGGGTATTTCCTGTTTTAAATTCAACTTCAGGTCCTCTTCTCGTCTCTACATGTCATACTAGTATGAAGGCAGTGAAGGAAAAAAATGAGGATTCTTCCCCAAACTCTTGGGCACACTTTCTCTGGCCAGAAATAAGGGTACTCTCCAAGAGGCTTAGGCATTTCCTCAGCCACCAATGTCACCATAGGTAATTTCCTAAATATGTTATCTTTCCATTTCAGAGTCCTTGGACAGTAGCTTCATGTATTACCTACAGGGTTTTCAAACTTGGTGGAAGAGATAAAGTGGACTTATTCCACTTTAAGTAGGGCCTAAAGTTATCCTGTTTCCAATGATTACATCCCTGAATGAGGAACTCTCAAATATGACTTCTGTGAGAGAATAAAAGTTAATTTCTGACTGGGTGTTTCATACTTATGACTTACATGGTCACATTTCGGAATGGTGATGGTGGTAAAATATAACAAAAAATGGCCACTTAAAGGTTTTTCAAAGTGCAACTCAGTAATATTAATTTCATTCCCAATGTTATGCAACCATCACCACTATTTGCAAGCTTCCCATGACCACTCTTCCTCCCTTTTACCGTTTCTGATAATAAAGATGTTTCAATGTATTTGCCAATTCTAAATATTTTTTAAGATCACAAAATATTTGTCTTCTTGATTCTATTCACTTATGTTTACAAGGCTCAATTACTTCATTTTTGAGAACTTCATATTTATGACAGAATATTCTAAAGTTCACACATGTATATACCTATTTGTTAAATTTTAAACTCAACCAAGCTGTGATAAGTGGAATGGTCACTGTTTATACTGTGGTATGTTTTTGATTACAGCAAACAATGCTTTCTTTTCCAGT